>CM061536.1:84938014-85235858 GCA_030545055.2 Neoaliturus tenellus
TCATTGATGACCTGCTCAAAAATGGGGTCATCGAACCCTCCAATTCCAGCTATGCCAGTCCAGCATTTCTTGTCCGAAACCAAATGGAAAGTCTCGTATGGTCATTGATTATCGCAAGCTCAACGCCAAGATTGAAATCGACTCCGTCCCTCTCCCCGACCTGCATTCTGCTTTCGACTGGTTCGGTAAGGCCAAGTATTTCTCTGTTTTTGATCTCAATCAGGCTTATCACCAAATTCCATTGAAAGTGGAGTCCCGACCTCTCACTGCCTTCTGTGTTCCGTGGAACTTGTATCAGTTCACACGAGTCCCCATGGGCTTAGCTGTGGGAGCTCAACCCTCACCCGACTTCTTGATTCCATTTTTCACGATGTGAAGTTCAAGTTTGTGTTCAATTACTTGGACGACCTTCTTGTTTACAGTGAGAGTTTGAGGACCACCTTGTTCATCTGGAGGAAGTTATGACTCGTTTGCGTAGGGCTGGCCTTACCGTGAATCCGGACAAAGTTAGTTTCGCTCAAGCCGAAATTTCTTTCTTGGGCCATCTGGTCTCCTCCAAGGGCGTCCGCATAGATCCCGCTAGGACTCAGGCCATCCGGGAGTTTCCTCCACCCAAGGACGCCAAAGGCATTGCTAGGTTTGTTGGCATGGTGAATTTCTATCGACGCTTCATCCCCAATGTTGCGGAGTTGGCCGCACCTTTGAATGCGCTCAGGAAGAAAGGCGCCAAGTTTGAGTGGGGTGAAGCGCAGCGGACGTCCTTTGAGCTCTTGAAGGAGGCGGTGATGCAGCCTCCTGTGTTGGCGATGCCGGATTTCAGTCGTAGGTTCATTTTGCAGACGGATGCCTCCTCACAAGCCATTGCGGCCGTGTTATCCCAAGAAGTAGATGGTGTTAGGCAGTCTATCGCTTTCGCCTCTCGAACTTTGACATCTTGCGAGAAGAAAAGTTCTTCTGTATACGAGCTGGAGTGTCTGGCTGTTGTCTTTGGTGTAAACAAGTTCCGAAGGTTCCTTGAACATAAGGAATTTTTGCTGGAGACCGACAACCAGGCACTCTCTTGGCTTCTCGCGCACCTCGCCAGCTCGGGAAAATTGGTCGTTGGGTGGTGCAAATTTCGTCCCTTAAGTTTACCGTCCAACATGTACGAGGCACTCAGAATGTCATTGCAGACACCCTTTCTAGGATGTATCATTCCCCCGACGACCATCTTTCTGATCCGGAGCAGACGGAATGTGCCGTGCTTCTGGAATTTCCTCTGGCCTTTTCTGATATCATTCCCCACCAGTTAAACGATCCTGAGCTGGCTAAAATCATTGGTGAGCTCCAGAATGGGGGAGCCCACCCCCCTTATTTTCTGTCCCAGGGGGCCCTCTGCTGTCGAGCTCGGCAACAGGGTAAACCTAAAATTGTGCTGCCAAGTCTTCTTATTCCGATGGTCTTCGAGTATTTTCATTCTTCCCCTGTGGGTGGGCATTTAGGGATCCACAAGACCATCTCCAAGATTAGGGAACTGTTCATCTGGAAGGGTATGGACCGGGACATTGCGGGGCGGGTGCGTTCTTGCCAAACGTGCTCGCTCAGTAAGCCCGCTCAGAATACCAAGTTAGGGTTGTTGTCATCTGAGGTGGCGGAGAGACCTCTGGAGAAGGTTTTCATCGACTATGTTGGGCCTCTCCCACGTAGCAAGTCGGGAAACAATTTCCTGCTTGTTTGTGTGGATGCCTTCTCCAAGTTCTGCTGGCTTTTTCCCTTAAGGAATGCCACTGCACAGCTCACCGTTCAGGTACTTCGAACCCAACTGTTCCAACACTTTGGGATTCCGCCACCATAGTTTCCGATAACGGAACCCAATTTGTCTCGCATCTTTTCAAAAGAATGTGCTTTGGGCACGGTATCCGCCATGTGACCACATCCCCTTACTACCCACAGCCTTCTCATGCTGAGAGGTTCAACCGAAATCTTCGTTCCGCTCTCATCGCTTTCCATGCTGAAAGACAGACAACCTGGGATCAAGAGCTCCCTTGGATCCAATTCGCTTTCAACACTGCTACCCATGAGAGTCACAAGGCGGTTCCTTTCGAGTTGATGTTTGGCTTCAAACCAAACAACCCCTTGGCAAATGTTTGGAGGATTGGCGACCTTCTGCCACCGCCTGGTACGCCCGATGTCAAGGAAACTTGGCAAGCGGCCAGGCGTAATCTCATTAGGGCTAGAGAACTTGTGAGGAGGAAATACAACCGAGGTAGAGTTGACAACCCCTTCCAGGTGGGGGATCTGGTTTTCTGCAAGGCTCATCCGGCCAGTTCGGCTGTTGACAAGAGAGCCGCCAAGCTGTGTTACAGGTGGACAGGTCCCCACCGCATCTTGGAGTTCCTCACGCCTGTGACGGCCCGGCTGGGAGATCCCCAGACCGGAAAGGTTTTGCGGAAGGTGCACATTAGTCATCTTAAGCCTTACCGCGGAAATCCTTAAGTTGCTCGGAAGTCTGTGCGGGAAGTGTGCAGGGCCAGGAAGCCTGATCACCTTTCTGTCCCCTTCACTCTGTTCTGGTTTTTCCCCGTTTCTCCTTTTGCAGGCCTGCACAAATAACTTTGGGTGAGTAGTCCCCTGGTTTTGGGAAAACTTGACGCCCCCGCTTTCAGACTGTCCTGAGCGTTCCTGGTGTGAGTGTTCTTCTAGTTTTGGGGAGAGGTTGTTTGCCTTTTGTTTTGCCGGGTGGTTCCCTTTTGGAGGGGGAGGTTGAGCCGTGACGTTTTGCCCACCATGTGTGATGTCACGCCTCATTTGTTATAGTGTTGTTTTTTTCTGGCCAGTGTTTTCTGTGTGCAGTATTCTGGAATATTCGGTGTTGTTTTTCTTCTTTTCACCAGCTGTGACGCAACGTCCTGAAAAGGATCATAGGTGCCGTTGGTGAACGTGACTGCAAGACGCACAATTTCGTCACTCTGGGTTTTCAAGAGTAATTATAGTAATTTTGACATTTCAACCAGTGATTTTTGTGCTATAATGCGGTAATTTAATCTGCCCAACGCAGCCTTTTGGGGTCCAGCTGGGGACTTGGTCCCACCGACAATGCCCTGCAGATGATGGTTCCGGCCTGGTCCGTCCGCCTGCCCACCTAGGGGACATACATGGCCTTGGTCCCCCCTTGCCGAAGCTGCAGGCCGCTCTTCTTTCCAGTGCCATGAGGCCATAAACGAACGACTGTGATATGCCACTCCACCAATGAACTGTGATATTTTGTTATTTATGTGTGACAGTATTTATTTATTTATTTGTAGTCTCTATGTTAGGTTAGTATCCCATTAGGAGCCCGCCCTGCGCCACAGGTCTCCGGGTGGAATTATTTTTTGTCAACCTCAAAATTCGGCACGCCAATTCTTTTGTGTATTTTGTGTTTGTAACTTGTTATGTTTATTTATTGAAATTTATTTGTTGTTATTTATTTATTTATTTAATTTATCAATTCCAATTTTAAGTTAGTTTCAGAAAGGGGGAATTTTTTAAATACTGTTGTTCTTGAATTTTGAATATCGATAATCTGGTTGGCCAACCTTGGTGACATTGACTTCTGGTAAAATTCTTTTGTTATCAAATTTATCACTGTGGACCTTGGATGTTCCCGATTTTGCTCTGTTTTTGCTGTTGTTAATATTGCTGTTAATTTTGGGTTAAATTAAATTTCTGGTTCCACGAGTTTGTTTTTTTTTGTTCTGAACTCCTGAGAGCGTTGGTGAGCCCCTCCCGTGGAGCGCCTTGGGCAAGCACGTTTCCAAAGGTCGGGTGCGCTTCCGCGGGGGTGCGGTTCAAAGTAGTAGTTTCCTCTTGTTCAAATGATCCTAGTATAGGTTTAACTACAACTATAAGACACAGATTTATAGCTTGCGTGCATATTTTGATGCTTTTTAAACCATTTTACAATCCAGATTTAGTCCTCTTTAAAAAATCCACTCATTCATTTCACAACTGTTTACTTTCCGAATGCCTGGCCTACAACTCACTTAGCGGGCCAGCGGTTTTCGCCAGTTTGTGTTGCGAAATAAAGCGATCAGTTTCACCAGACAACAAAAACCGAGTCACAATTTATTACCTGGACCAGAATGGTCACGTGACTGCTCGGCGAGTCGTGACAAACGTACCGAACGCCATTCATACATTCATCGATTCACAAACTCTCCAAACACTCGTTTCGATACGAAGGATTTGATTCAATTGCCTTACTCCAATAGTGTTTAGTTTTTTTTTATGATTTTGTTATTTTTTTAAAGGGAGGCCCTATTATTTACTATGTATGATTATTATTTCATTATAAATGTTTATAGGCTAATTTCAATAAATCATCGATAAACGTCTTTCGCGATACATACGAACGGCAAAGGTAGCTAATAATGATTTTAACAAATCATTTCATGAAATGATTTTCCTTTTATTAGTATCACTGTGGTTACAAATATTCTAAATAAATATGTAATAATAATGAAAAACTTGTAAAACGTTTATTTTAAAAGATAGTGTCAGTTTTGTATATACTAAAGAATGATAACCGTAAAGTACCAAGTACCTTTTTTTCCACCGTATATAAATTCATTTAGTTATTTTTTGTGGTGTTTGTTGAAAACGGTGTAGTGTCGTTTCGTCCAACACCAATTTTTCATAAAAAAGAGTGTTGTTTCGGCCAGCTCATTTTTACAGTTGATTAAACACATTAGTTAGTGTCGTTTCGTACAGCAGAAAACTTGACAAGGGATAAGGAATTCAACACCCCCGAAGTTAATTTGTCTGTTTATTGAAAAATTACATTATTCAATATGTAACCTCACCCGGTAACCCCATTACATTCGGTATGGTTGGCTGATTTGAGCAGTTAAATTTCGACCTGACAGCGTCTGTTCACCATTGGGAATTCCTGACCGTCTAGCCCTGGTTTTTGAATTATGGACAAATAGTTTTACTTATTTTAACCACCTAATTCTAGAATTCTTTTGGGAAGGCGAAAAGCTAAGTGTGCAAGGATTCCATTAAATTCCGATTCGACAGCCCCTGTTCCAATCACGAAGAATAGTTTTATGTTATGTGAACTAGCTAATTATTGCGGAAAATATAGGCTACCAACTATAATACTCGTAAGAATTTTTATACATTAAAATAATGAACACGCTTTACTTGTTACTAATTATTTTGTAACTGTGTTCGACGTAGCCTTGAATTATAATTTCCTCTTAGACTACCGTGAACGGAGAAAGCCGCAAGTGGAGAAACTTTGCCAGCGAGGCAAAGTTTCAATTAGTTTTTGTAGACCTGTCAAGTAAACAATAGTATAGGGTTATTGGACGAAACGCCACTAGTTGTCAGGTAAAGAGTTACCCCTCACCATATGTTCGTGGAATTTGTACGAAACGACACTTCTCCGAAACGACACTGGACGAAACGACAAGACACGGTTGAAAACTAAAATACTTCTTTAATCGCAAAAATACTTTATATCTGATCAACGCCTTTAAGATCAGACAGCTTTAATATTATTACCAAGAAATTGTATAATATTCTAGTTTTTAAAGCGGAAATCCAAATATTTCCCGTTAGGATGCGGATAGCAAAAAGCTTGTCGCAAGCGAAGATCGATACCTGATGGTGACATAGGCTTGATTAATGTTTTGCGGTTAGCCGCCAAGCCCCGAACAGGCGCTGCTCCCTAGGCGAATCTCTCTGGCATTCTCTGGTTTAACGCACAGAATACATGAAAATACCCCCGTCGCAGCAGACCGGCGTACTCAACGAATTTCCAAACGAATTTGATATTTTTTATTTTCCTCATAAACACCAAAGGACCGAGTGTGTAGTTTTACTGCCATTCTAGGTTAAATCTATATCTGTTCATAAATAAAGGAGTTTGCCAATTATCCGTATGGTTAACATGGTAAAGAGTGTGCAGGTTTGCTGCCATGATAATTACAAGAACCCAGATTTTTTACCATAAAAAGATGGATCTCAACCAATAGAAGCTAAATACCAAATTTCATCACAAATATTGGTTAATGAGTGAAATATTACATCCTTATTCTCCTTAGATTAAATTTGTAGCCCCAAAATACAATGTAACTTACTGTCTTTAAATCTCGGTAACCAATTGAGACAAAGCAAAGCTTCAATATACTAAGTTGTGTGTTTAATTCAGCTAAGTTCCAAAACCCCCAAAACTACCACTTGCGATATTTCTGGTTTACGAACTCATCCGAATGCATTAAAAGTTTCAAACAAACCAAGATTTTATGACCATTAGCATTAACTTCTAGAGTAAATTTAGAGAAGATTTTTAGATCTACACGTGTAATTAAGCAGATATTCCAGTGTATATTTTTATCATAAAATCAGCTGGTTACTGAGCAGATATTTTGAGTTAAGATAACCATATAATTATAAATTTTGAAAATTGGCAATGCACTATAAAAAGGAGAACACTAATAGTCATGATTAGATTACGTCATAGTTGATATAATGGTTAATTGTCTTTATTCAGTGAATGCCGATTTGTTATTACGTTTACTGCTTTATATGTAGGCTATATATTGGTTATTTAGTAGTTAGAGTTGAAGAGTTAAAAAGTTTTGTTGAGTGTTTGTTTATTTTCGACTGAATGTGGGATATGTAAACTACTAACATTGAAAAACCTCAGTATGAGGAATATTTTGTTTTGGTTTTATACATTCTCTGGTTCTTTCTTTACTTACGTAGGTCGTAGGGAAACAATAAACACCCGTCAATCCATAAAGACGGGGAGCTTTTCATGTAGTAGTGTGCGAAAATTAACAATATATTAATCAATGTTCTACTTCAATGACGAACAGACGAAATAGACTGTAATCAAAGCACAAGGGAAGTCGGTTGGACGGAAGGTAAGGGGGCGTGAAGCACGGGGAAGACATGAGGGAAATAGGGTTTACGGCGGGGGGCACAGGAGGGCACGGAGATATCGGTGGCACTGAATACAGGGGGTCTTGAGGACCACGATGGAGGCATGGGGGACATAAGGTCAAAGGGAGGAACGGCAAGCATGAGGGCATGGGAGCATGGAAGGTACAATGGCATAGGGGGCATTCTGGGAGGCATGGGGATGCACTGGTTTACGTGGCGGCGGGGGTTCAAGGGCGCAATGAGGACTAAGGGCGTCGGTGGCAAGAGGGATGGATGGAGGGCCACGGGGAGGAACGTCGGGCATGGGGGCACGTAAGCATGGGGGGCACGGTGACACGTGGCAGGCATGGGATTAGGGGCGTGTAAGTGGGCAATTTGTTCATCGGTGGCACGGGGCACGGGGAACAGATGGACATAAGGGCACGCGGGAGGCTTGGGGACACAGAGGTCTTGGGGGATCACGGGGAACACCGGTGGTTATGTGGCCAGGGAAGTACACTGGGTGGGGGGCATGGGGGGAATAGGGTTGTCGGGGGCACTGGGGTTAGGGTGAAATGGGGGACAAGGTAGAGCTGGGGATATAGGGGACACGTGGAGGAATGGTTGGAATGTGGACACGGGGCAACGGGGGCATTGGGGCACAAAACGTATTAGAGACATCGGTGGCACAGAAGGTGGTTGTTCATGGGTTGCACGGAGGAGGAATGAGGAAAATAGAGGGCACGGGGAAGAACTGCGGGAATGTGGGAATGGGAGAATGGAGGGAACAGGGTCATCAGGGGGGCAAGGGGTTACGGGAGCATGGCGTAACTCGGGCCCTGGGGCGTTGGGGGTACGGGAAACACGGGTCAGGAGAGGTGAATGGGGGCACGGGGAGGCATGGGGTCACGGCGAGTGTGGGGTATAGTTTTTGAAGGAGTGTACAGTATTAATGGGCTTATGTTTTTTTCAACTATTTTATCTACTTGAGTTACAAACTCATCATGAACATGTTTAAGGTTAAAACTATTTTTACCGCGTCCGGTAGTAAAATAGTGCAATATTTTTCTTTTTCCCACAAAATAGACAACTGAATTTTAATAAAGGGAAAATTATTGGTAAATTACTGATTTGATAGCCCCAAAATGTTACGTCAAGATTAGGAAATATTCTATTAAAAAATCCAAGCGTTTAAATTCACACTAAAGCTTGGGAAAAATACAGTAATACTGCAAGGAAGTGATCAACTGAAACTGATTTTGGAGACAACATCACCATTTTTATTTTTAGGGGCCTTCGCCCTACAAGCCACTAGTATAAGATTAAGTTTGTTGGCATAAATTTTATTCATTAACCACATCTCTTACATTGAGTAGCATCAATTATTTTATTGAACTTTCAACAAAATAACCCCACCAATGCCACTGTGCCTTAGTTTTGCCCTCAAAAATAAACCACCCCTGGTACCTACCGACCTTGAGAAGCAGGTGGATAGGAGCGCTGACAGAAGGGCGAGGGCGCTCTGGCGGGGTACACAGGCAAGACTTGATAAGGGCCATCATATCAGACGGTGATAACAGAGATAACGATCACCTGTCCCACACACACATCACTGTCCTCACACACATACACACATACAGGACACTGCACACGAAAACATTTCCTGTCACAACACCGACCGAGGAAGGGGAAAAGGCAGTCGGAGAAATGTATTATTAATGAGGAACGCTTGGCTAAGCGATTTAAAATTGCCAGGAGTTGAAGATGTTTCGCAGCAAAGTTTTCATCTAATTCTTATTCCGTTAAAGTGATGATTTTCCTTTAAATGAATTAGGTTTTTTTATTAATCTACAGTTAATTTTTCATTTTATTAGTTTTATTTTAATGAATTGTTATCAAATTTGCAAAAATTTTTATTTAGGAAATATATTAGTTTTTTTTATGCCACGTTAAGTTAGGGTGCAAAGTATTGTATTGTTGAGGTGTATGTTACAATTTGTAATTAAAATATTAATAATTCAAGATTCGATAGCTGGAATGGGTTATAGATTTTGGAAACGCTCCAAATGTTCATGTTTCGCGTACAAGTTTACTTTATTCCCTTTTATAGTCAACGCCACATGTGTTGTCAGCGTTGACTTCAGTGCGAAAGTTTAATTATATTGAAAACTTTCATCGTTAGAATTATTAATCAGATACATAGAATTAATAATTGTTAGGCCTATACAGTACAAATTTGTTCCAGCTCCAATATTATTTTGTAAATTTGAAAAGAAATTGGATTTAACTATCGTTTAGCTATCACAATAATCATACAACAATATATTCACAGCAATTTTATATACATAGCCACCATCTAGAATACATGTTGTAAATAAACACCACTAATATTAGGGCAGGGCAGGGACGGGCGGAGTTGTGAGAACACACGACACCAGGGCTGCCAACACCCGCACACACTGACACCGGATCAGCTGTTCGCCGGCGGCGTCTGCGCAGGGTGGCACCACTGTCAATACCCCCTAACACCCCTCAATACCCCCCCCCCCCTCACACACACACAACGACTATTGTTGATCCTTTACCTGCTCGATTTACCTTCAATTTGCTTGCTTCCCAAAACGGATTAGATTATGAGAAAGATATTGGCGATGGATAAAAAATGGAGAAGAACACATCTTCTGGACAGGATGGTTGTCAAAGTTTCAGTCGACGTAGTGGGCTCTCCAGCATGAGAGCGGGTACGAGACAGTAAATATTAATTAAGTCAGTTTACATTCGGCTCGTTCACAATCAAACACGGCAAACGTAATTATTTTTTTGCGGTTAGCAACATGCAATTGAATGTCAACTTTCGAAATCTCAGTGGATCAACAAGACTGCAGCAAAATGACGTCACTAGGATCCACCAGGATTTATCACGTGACCACTGGGATTTGTCACGTGATAGGAAAAAAATCTGAACCCCGGTTGCGGTGGATCATCGTGAACGAACTCAATCTGTCTTCATTGCAGAAGGTCATTGCCAAGGAAAACATGCACCAGATGTTCTTTTGCGCCCATGACATCATCATTATCATTACCAGTATTAGTGAATGGTAACGTAATAGGTGCAAAAGAACACCCGATGCATAGAGGGTGTTGTAAGTCTTGACCCCTACCTTCTCTTAATTTTATTTTTTTAATTTTAGATTCCTTGGTCATTGCAAAGAATTTCTTGTCCACTCACTACACCCACAAATCATTCATAAACTATGATAGTTTTTCATTACTTTTTACGTATTTTTTAAATTAATGTAGAAACACTTTCTTCCTCCGCGTACTTAAGTTCTCAATTTGAACCCGAAGTAAACATATTGAATATAATAGTATACCATAGCGCCGTCAAGCATAGTTTAAATTTCTGAACATATGGTTAAATGGAATATCTCCATAAAACAACATTAATATTTTGAGAGACTATAGGCTAAAGCCCTAATGATAATAGTAGTTTTCATCACTAGGAGCAAAAGTGGGTCTTTTTGGAGCGCAATCGAGTTTTTAAAAACGATTAAGCATCAAAAAGACACTTTTGCTCCGAGTTATGAAAAACGTTTTTTATCATAATGCGAAAATTAGACTTTTGATCGTTAAAAATATTAATTATAAAGTTGTATTTTCGATGTTATATTTACAAAGTAAGTAATATGCAGTGTTTACATTTATGTTATTTACAAACAATGCTTTTCATAAAGTTTGAATTTAAAAATTCTGCTCCTCAACATTAATAAATCAATAGTAATATACTTGGCAAACAGCTGACTTTTCAGTACTAGGACCTAAAAAATTCTCCAGATGATTTTTCAGTCCTAGGACAGAAAAGGATCGGTTTTGGTACTATTAAGAGAACAAAAACAGGCTGATTTCGTGCAGAATGATAAAAACGGGTTTATTGACTTAAAATAACGAATAGTCTTGAAAAAAGCTTTATAGTAGTAATATAAAAAAGTAATATACATATTTTTTTATTTTTTATAGTTTTAAACAATACTATTAGTATTGTGATACATTATAATATTACGAAATGCAAAACACTCATTTTAATGCTCTATTTTAACTATAAATTGATAGGATATAAGTAATATCAATATATTAATTTGGTTTCTATCAGAACCTAAAAACATTTCGTGTTTAGTTGAATTTACAACATCAAATTATTTTTTAATCTCGGAACCTTGGAATGTTGCAGTGGATTGTTGTCTCCGCCATCAAACTTTCCCCTGGAACAGCACTTCACACGAAACACATCTACATCGGAGAACCGAATGTAACCTGATTTAAAGTTTAAGTAGGTCACGTGACGACTGAGTGGCGCGGGCTTATAATAAAGGGCGGAATAGAAATTGTGAGAGCAAAGTTGGAAGACGAATAAGGCCACTTCAACTCCAAAGTCAATTGTTTGAGACCTCCAGTTTGAAATTCGCATTTTTATTTCATCAATGACTTTTTCTTCGTCTTAACTTTTTTATGGAAATTTCTACTCATTGAAACTAACCTTTGAAATAGGGTAAAGCTTTTAAGCTTTAAAATCACCAAAAAAATATTATAATCTATATAAAAGTTTTTTTCCAACAAAGAACCTGTTCTTCCACAAAAGGTGTATTTTTCTAGAACAAATTAGAATAAAACAAACTATAAACAGTTTAGAGCTATTTAAAAAGTTTTCCTGTATATTCGTTAGGTTATTATAAGGTTATTATAATGTGGCTTCTCATAATAAATACATTTGTTAGCTCCTTACAGACAGTATTTGGTCTTGAAACCACGTACGGTTGTAAGTTACCTTTTTCATGATTTCAAAACAAGATGACGCTTCTCAGTTGCTCATTCTGTTAAGGTTCATTTATATTCACGTTTAAAATATTTTTCTTTTTACAATAACTGAAAATTTAAAATCGACTAACACTTAAATGTAAAATTTAGATCAAACTCAAATAAATAAATTTGTAAATATTTAAAATCAAAATGTTTTAATAATGTTTGAACTTAATTTACAAACTATTTTATTCATTTTGTTCTACAGTCACTCTAAACAATAATACTGTATCTTTGTTTTTAAAAAATGTCATAGATTTATTTCTTATTAATAATTACTTTAAAATTTAATCCAATGTATTACATTATACAGCAATTAAATATTAGTTTTAATAAATGCTAAACATCAAACTATAATTATTCCCTGCACTACTCATAACAAGTAAACACCAGGCAAAATACAGAAATATAATTTAAAATACCGATTAGTTTTCACTAGTATATCATTAATCTATTATCTGTACTATGCGAACGAATAACTTTATTACTTAGGAAATGTAGAAGAAACTTAGAATACGGGGAGCAATATTTCACCTCCTCTTATCAGTTGGGAGTTTTCGACCAAGCCCTACATTATCCCTACTTCCTAAACTTTGACCAAGTTTCAACCTTATATACAACTTCCTATTTTACTTTTGCCCACGATTGCCGAGAATATAGTTGGAATTAAAACGTTCATATGGCTTTTACGGTATAACCTCATGACTTTTCTATACTATAAATGTGGAAATTCAATATTTAACAATTGTTTTCATGTTCTTGAATTTAAGGTCTTCGGAGTTTAGTTAAATGTGTGAAATTCCTGGAATAAAGAGTCTCTATTAGTCATTCGTCTGTTTGTGTCATAAATCAAGTCCATAATAGTTATTTTTTATTATTATAGGTTTAATTTATCTGCTGAATCTGAATTAAAACTTAGGAATTCAGCTAATAGGTTTACTTTAAACTATCTAACCAATGATTTTATTAGATGAGATTTAGCTGAGTGGTTATAGTGCTCGCCT
The DNA here is from genome assembly GCA_030545055.2 of Neoaliturus tenellus. Classification (NCBI taxonomy): domain Eukaryota; kingdom Metazoa; phylum Arthropoda; class Insecta; order Hemiptera; family Cicadellidae; genus Neoaliturus; species Neoaliturus tenellus. The sequence goes on from CM061536.1 coordinate 84,950,767, forward strand.
TTAAATCCAAAGGTTACCGGTTCGATTCTGAGAAAAAAAAATTTAGCTTTTGAAAAGTTTAATTCCGGACCCAGTTGTCCTTTGTCATGGGGCTATAATAAATATAATAATATAATAATATTATGCTTTATAACAACTGATCGATGTTAGATAGTAACAAGGAGGGTTTAGACCGTTCGCTCCCATTCAAAACGTAAAAATGCCACTGCCTTGAATACACCCAAAATAAAAAAAAATTAAAATATTTACAGGAAACTGGTAGAATATTATTGATATACTTAAATATATTAATATACTGTTTAGTTAACTGTTTCACAAACTGATTAAAAAACTGACATCATTTTTATATTGTTTTAACTCTGTATATTTCCATTTATTTATTCAGAAAAATACACCCTTACGACGGTATTAAACGAGGAAAATCCATTTTAAATATAAAACATTTCAAAGCAACCACATACAGTCGACCGCATTCAGCTTTGAAATCCGTTTCCCAATATATCAGTGGTATGTCAATCAGTAGCTAATGAGCTCCATGAGTACGAGCGGGAATTAAGCGATGCGTTCCTCGTCTAGCGATTTGCATGTATAAACATGTTTATGAGGGGCGGCGTATCGCCTTACGACCACCTGAGAACCCCAGACCTACGGATCGGCTCTGAGGAGACTTCTTATCGCCTAAGAAGATTACCCTCCCCTCTAACAGACCACAGAGCCGCTTGATACACTTGAAACAAAAAATCGGCTTCCAACAGTGAAGATTTAATTTCACTTTTTATTTCATATATTTATTAGTATTACTTCCGATATTTAAGTCCTTTTGTAAGAAATGTTTCAATGTGTAGCCAAAGTTAAGTGTATTGACGTATACAGAGTTACAACTATTAATTTAATCAATTTCTTTACAAATAATTGCTTGTTAATCATTCATAGTAATTGTGCTACGGAGACGTATTTAGTTGTCATGTCTAGTATTGGCTAGGGAATTTTATGGGTTTTTCAATATAATGTATTAAAAAGATAACAAGTGTACGTAACAATAATCTAAAATAGTTTTGACATAAAAACTGATAACTACAAATAATTTTATAAATAAACCACAAAAAAATTTTGCTTTTCTGACAACCTTTAAACAAATAATTGCATACATACCTATACCTGAAAGCATTGGATTTGAACAAATAAAATCGAGATCGATTATGATTTGGATTATGTAAGTAGTGTGTTTTGGTCACTTTTAAAACCGACCACGTGCCCACCGAGCCACGTGACGCGGCAGCTGGCGCCAGCTGCCATGTCACATAGCTTCCGGTGGGGGTTAGAGGGTATATATGAGATGCTGTAGTTATATTTTATGCCATATAGGTTGGGGTGGAGATGGCGATAGTGTTGGCGTTAGGGTGAAGTAAATTTGCGCATAAATTAAAAGTTAGTTCAAAATTGAAATTCGTCGGTGTTAAAGAAACTCTAATAGTTGAACAAAAATTAAGAGTTAGTTCAAAATTGAAATTCAAACTTATAACTGGGATCTGGAAAATATGTCAAGGTCATCCAGAGTAAGTTTTTAAAAATTCTATCCAACTATCACCAGAAATAGTTTTAAGTTGAAGTAGTTGGTGATAGCGGGATAATTGATTCTTGCCATGGGAGAGGTGTTTATCGTTTGAAAGTTGGCGATCGAATGAGAAGCGCCGCCTAGGGAGAGGGCTTATAAAACGGCAACCTCCCCCCACCACCCCTTCCCCCACTCCTTTAGACCAATAACAGGTCGCCGACTCTATGTGGTAAAACTGAACCAGACATGGCGGCCGCCATGGATAATTCTAACCTCAAACCTTAGTTTTGCATTGGTGAGCATGTGCCACCCCCACTCCTTTACCTTTCTTTTATATTTTTAAAACCGAACAGATGTCCGGGCAGCTGCCCCTACGGGCAGATGTTCGGGCAGGCGTTGGGGGCAAAGATGTTGAAATATTGGGGTGGAGATGGAGATAGCGTTGGTGGTTGGTTGAACTGAATTTGCGAATAAAGTAACTAGGGTTGAACTAAAAGTGCACATAAATTAAAAGTTAGTTGAAAACTGAAATTTGACGGTGTTAACAAAACTCTTAATAGTTGAACAAAACTAAAAGTTAGTTTAAAACTGAAATTCAAATTTATAAATGGGATCTGGAAAGTATGTCAAGGTCATCCAGAGTAAGTTTTAAAAAAGCCTACCCAACTACCACCAGAAATAGTTCTAAGTTGAACTAGTTGGTGATAGTAGGATAGGTTGAAGTAACTTTTGAATTTTATTAGTGAACATACAATTAATGTGCAACAGCAGAGTTTAAACAAGTTGAACTTTTGTGATGAATTACAGAGTTGTAAATGCAAACACCGACGACGATGAGAAGGTAAACGCAGAGTCCCCAGATGATGTATTTGAAAAGCTTGAACAAATGTAACATTTCGAGTTGGTTTTCCCGTTCCATTTCCAATCGTTTGATTTCCAATTTCAATTTATCCTCTTCCATTCTAGTTACGAAGGGAACTTCATCCATCATATCCATCATGATTGTGTTAGTGTTTAAAATTTTAAAACAAGTGATGTTGATAGTTCAGAAGTCGAAGACGGAATGAGAAGTGAAAGCGAGAAATGTTAGTTAAATAAAGAAGTGGTGGGGGGAAAGATGAATTACAAAGAAGTGGTGGGGGAAAGAATTTGCTCTTCATTATTACCATCAGTAGTGTCAGATGGTGCAGGAGTTAGATTTAGTAAACTGTCTTCGTCCGAACTTTCAACCTTATCACAAATAGGACAATCGTATGTTATTTCCAAATTCATTTTGATGGTTGTAAAATTATCTACAAGTTCTTGTAAAATATTAAAAATGTCTTGTAACTCTTCTTTAGAGTTTATTTCAAAACTAGAATTCATTCGGGCCAATGGAGAGTTGTTTATTGTTGGAGAGTCGGTGATGGAATGAGGATCGGCGCATAGGGAGGGGGCTTATATAACGGCGACCTTGAGCTTATGATCAAATAAAGCGGTAAGTTCTTCTTCTTCATCTTTTAATTCAATTATTCTAACTGAATTAGTTGTTTCGTCTTCCTCACTCTGTGATGATGATGAAGAAAATAACTCACCAGGATTTAAATATTGAACCACAATTCTGAACCATCTCATAGGATATTTGTCCATGATAGAAAGTAAGTTTTGAAACAATTCTTCCATCTCCTCCCTCTCAGTTATTATATGTTCAAACTTGATAAATTTTGCTTCCATGTTGTTAGTTTGAGTGTTGGAAGTGAAATGATATAAAGTTGAATATAATATTATATAAAAATTACAACCAGTAGTGGGGGAAATCTCAAGGTCATCCAATTGAAGTTTTAAAAAAGAATATAAAATTGAAATTACACATTTGATGGTTCTACAGGATCGGAATACCAATCTGACCTGTATTTACATCTTTTTATCATGCATGTACAAAAATCATCTGTATGAACCTTGGTGCGTTGACAATGAGCAAGATCGAGAGGGTGAAATTTGAAACATCTTTGAGGACAACATGTATGAAAATATCTCGATTTGTAAATTTTCAAAGTTCGCAATTCCGGTGGTGGTAGTTGTTTTGTTTTGCATTTGCAGTAACAAGATCCGAAGAATTCACATTTAGTACAAGCTAACCCATCCACCATCATTGGCCCTAAATCTGTACATTGTTGTTCACAACAGTAACGAGGTTTGTACTTGTATTTTTGCTCTTCCATGTTGACGCTGCGGAGTCCAGTGAAAGAATAAGAGTGTATAGTGTTGAATAGTGAGTTTTATGTACTGTGAAAAGTGGTGGGGGTAATTTCAAGGTCATCCAAATGGAGTTTTAAAAAATTATACCTTACAAGTGTAAGGATTATTAAAATTTAGGAAGTTTGTTTCTCTTTGTTTTCTTCAGACTTTTTCTCTCTCTCCGCCTTAGCCATAGCAACAAGTTCTTCTGTTGATAATGGATGTACTTCAGGAAATTTTAAAATTAATTTAGCTTGATATCCTTCTTTAGTTAATACATCTAAATCTTGGGTCATTTGTTCAACGGTGTTGTAGTCTTTTCCATAGATTTTTCCATCAAGTTGAATCATCATTCTGTACAACATTTTCTTAAATAGGTCTTGTCGTGGTGAGAGCTGAGAAGCGAATGATAATTTATACAAGTATCACATCCTTTTTATTAACTCATATTGATCACGTGATTCTTTAGTTGTAGTTTTGTCTGTCAAAAGTTATTCAACATTGGTAATACTTTTGGAACTTGATGTTATGTTGACCAGTTGGCGATGAAGAAGTTGTAGGTTGTGTAGAAATAAATATTTCATCATCGCAATATTTTGTTTTAGTGAACATCCTTGTATTAGTAGCACTAACATCAACAGTTAAGTGATAACCACCGGTAAGTAAAACTCGCATTTCGTTGGTTAAATCTTCGAGTTGTTCAAAAGTTGTAATGGTGTTGGTATCATAAGATGCACACTTGACTTTGAGAGACATCTTTTAGTTTTTATATTAAGCGATAGAGTGAGCGAGATGTGTACGGTACGAAAGGTAGTCGTAGACTGATGAATTTTACAAGTAGATTTTCGCTTTTATAATCACACAAAAGTGGGTCAAGGTCATCCCGTGGAATTTTTAAAAAAAGCAACATATTGTAATGTACAAAGACATCACAATATGTTGCTTCTTTTCATTTTTTTGTTTTTTCTTTATATCATATTTATTGAAAAACAATTACAAACAAATAGTTACAATGTTATGTACAAACTAATCAGTAGTAGGTGTTACATGAATAGTTAGTTCAGTTGAGTTGTTTCCACTTGGTCCGTGCGAAACCAAATAGAGTGCGCCGGGTTGAACTACACGAAGATCTTCATTTTGAAGAAGTTGTACAAAGCGTCTTGGTAGGAAGATCTGAAATTTTGGTTCATCACCAACTGTATATGGAGCCTCGCTCAATGTGCAATTAATAGCATCACCTACTGAAGTTTCCATTTTCTTGATCGTATGAATGATGTAGTGTTTTTCTTCTTTTAGTTCAGAACATTTCTTTGTAGGTAGAATTGATGATTTAGAATGAGTGTTGAACTGATCAACTAAACTTTGAAGTAAGTTCTGTGATGCCATCTTGATGTTGTTGTTAATCTTCTTGTTAATAAGAATGTCCGTTGGAGATGTTGTCTCTTCGGAGGTTAGAGTAATACTCATGCTGCGTCATGGTAGCGCTCTCGCTTTTATAATCGACACTACCCCCACTACTGACACTACACCCACCACTTTGTTGAAGGAAATTGTTCAAGCGGTAGGCATTCTTTAAAGCGCACTGCGACCTTCGATGCTTAAAACTTTTTGTGAAATACAAAGTTCGTTGAAGTAGCATTGGAAATCTTTATCAATTATTGCATTAATCACTTCGTTGCTTGTAAATGATTGTATCCAATTTGCTTTTTCCAATCCCCTTGTGTAGATAATTTTAAACTCTTTGCAATAATGATTCATAATGTGCGGCATCATGTTATAATTAATGAAACCTTCATCCCATCTTAAGTTGTGAAAATGTTTGTTCAACCATTTGTTTGTAACTTTCGCTTTAGTTGTTAGTCTATTAAATGGTACTGGAGGTTTGAACAAATAATGATAAACTACTGATGTGTTCATGTCCAAGATTACTAATTCTTTAATAATAAAATTACCATCATTTCCTCGGAAAGCTTGAAATTCAATTATACCTCTTTTAACTTCCATTATATGTGGCGCATTAGAAAACGAAACCCGTTTATTCATGATGAAGTCTTACTAACAACTGACTTAAAAATTGAATGAGCCGATGTTTATAACAGACAGGATTGTCCTTCTTCTTTCACTTCTTGTGCCACTTCATCAATATTAAAATTGGTGTGATAGTTGTTTAATTGTCCCCACATTTCAACTTCTTGAGGTATTCTATTAAAGATTGAAGTATCTACAGGACCGTATAAAATTGGAACAAAAGGTTTTTTGTCCAATGTATCAATTAGATAGTCTTTAATTATTGCACTTGAAAATATTAGTTGTTTCAAATATCTGGTGACGGGACCGGTAGTACAACTTAAAGTGTAAAATTCTTCTTTAGTGAAATATAATTTAACATTATGTGTAGTTAAATCTCTGAAGCGAACAATTTGTCCTCCACGATGTTTTACTATATCAACTTCAATATTTGATTCCAATAAACTTAATCTTGTTCTTCTTCCAAAAGTGTTGTTACTTAAATAGCACTCCAAAAGATGTAAATGTTTCATGAGAGATTCCCAAGTAATTTCACTGAAAGTAACCATTTTGTTTCTATGATTTAAAATAACAATTGGTGAATAATCCATTGATTTTAAAATTCCAACTGATATACTTTTTGTCATGCATGAAGAAATTGGGTAGATAATCCGAAGAAATACTTCTGTTAAAATATTGGTTGTAATGTTAACTTCAACCTTCTTCCTTTTTACTTCTTTTTCAGCTTCTTCTTCTCTCTTCTTATGTTTGTTAAACTTTAGAAACTCGTCCATTTCTCGTTCAACTTGTTTTTCTATATCTGAACTATTATCATCCATTAGAGGTGTATTTTCTTCTCCGTTAGTAGAATTCATCTTGCGAATGATGTTTCCCATACGACGGTTGAAGATAGAATGAAGTTTCCACTAATTATTTTCTCGCTTTTATATTTTTCGTAAAATCCTTGAAATTTATACAATTACATAATTGTTTGTTTTCAACTTGTCTTTCACAAATGAAATTCTAACCTCAAAAATTGAAGCAGATAATTCTAACCTCAAAAATTTGCAGTCGTTGTACAATTCTTCTTAAAGTACATTCTTCACAATTCCGGTCAGCGGTGTGTAAGTAACTATTTTATCATGTAGAATTAGACAGTATGCCGAAGTTCCATCCGCTACTGGTTCTTCAAATTCCATTTCAATTTTTATATCCACACTTGATGATTTTACCGATTCATTTTGTTTTGAACAATCGATTACAATTATTGGAGCCTTGGAATAATACTGGTCAGGTGATAATAGTGGTGTATTAGTTTTTCCATAATATGACGATTGAAATCTTGCATACATATCGTATAAAATGGAAAAACGTTTTTTGCTAAACATGACATTCAAATTGTCATAGGGAAAGAATTGAGAGTTTAGGAAAACTTTATAATTCTTTATTTTACAGTGATCAAATTGACCAGCATTTGCAGTGATAACATCTTTTCGCTTAGTTTGAAAACCGAGTATTATGTACCTTGCTCGTTCCAAGTAAGTTGATGTCTTGACGGTCCATGTTTGTCGTTCTGTCTGAGGTAGTGTAGGGTATTCATGAAATTCCCAACTTCGGAATGGCATCACAATATCACGGTCAGATTTCAACTTTCTCAATAATAGGATTCTATGTTCATCAGCCAATCTTACATGAGGTACTCTCCAAACAACTTTATCCAACTGTAGTTGCCATTCCAGTTTATCTTCCGTAGTTGCAGGGTCTGCAAGTATCAAGTCCTTATTAGTTGAAGATCTGAGTAATACTAATTCTTGTTTGACATTTATTATTACCCGTTTGTAATCTTCAGCGAATCCCAAAAGCAATCGTAAAGGTACATGAAAATCAAAGTGACCGTTGGAAGCTGGTGTTATAGTGTCTTTATCGGGGGCAACCCATCCGGCAGTGACTATTGAATTCTTCTCATGCGGTGTTAATGATGTTAATCCTTTCAATGTCGTTGTTAAACCAACCTTTTTTGTTGAATCAACCGTCACCCCTGATATTTCATATCTTATTTCATCAAAAAGATATGCCATCGGGTTATTTATAAAAGGAACTGTTGAAGCACTTTTTCCATCCAATTTTAATACCCGTCCTTCGATGTACAAGTAACTTTCACATGGTAAAGTGTAAATATCTTGTTGTTGAATGGGGATCCTTATTTCATCGTTATTGTTTAATTTTGATGAAGTGTAAGGGTTGTGCGTGTGATATTCCTTCTCCCATAGTGTTTCGTCGAACGTTGGTCCTTGAGATATATCCAGGATATCCATCGCTGTTAAGTTTCAATCCAATCTTCTGTAGAAAACGAATGTTGTCCGATGTTAACTCTTCCAATGTCGAGGAGCTACTGAGCTCCTGACTCTTCCGTTGCGGTTTAAATGATAATCCCATGTTGACTTTTATGTTGCTGCTCTGATGTGTATCCGTATAGTAATTGTTTCTCCTCTAAAGTCAACACTATGACCGTCTTGATCCAATATGTTCAGTATGATGTCTGAAATGAAACTGGTGTTTAACGGTAGGTATATCAAGTTTTGTGGCTTCTCAACAATTTTAAAACCGGGAGCTACTGTTGGATAAAATGTATGTAAAATATGTTGATTACCTCCATCTCTATACGATCCGTGTATAATGTTGCACGTGACATCGATACTATTTACTTTCAATATTGTTACAGTTGAATCACCTGAATGAGTAGTTCCAGGAGTTAAGATTTTCTTTTTGGTATCTGTAAATCCAAGTAAACTGCCAATAGAGTTTTCCAAGCCAACATCAATATAATATTTCGAAGTTATTTCTGCTTTTAAAGTATTGTTGTTTCCTTTAACGGTGATATTATTCTCTCCGAGTTGTTTCTGTAATAATTGGTTTATGTCATCAATTTCATATGCTCCAGTAGGAAATGTAATTATTTTCAATTCTGAGTATTTTCCTGCAGCATCCTTAGTTTCATAATAATGTAGTAAATTGTTTTTTCCTTCTGTAACATTAGGAATTGAATTGTAGGTAGTCAAATCAAGTAATGCCGCTTCCCATAATCTTTCCTTGGATAGACGCAATGCTGGGAACAGCGTACTTTTCAATGTGGATGAATTTCCACTCAGTGACACTGTATACGATGACATCTTAAAGCTGACTGACACTCTTCGCTAGAAACTCCAAACATAAATGCCCACATATTTCAGTATTGTTAGGTTGTTCTCTTTTGTAATTGTAAAAAATGTTTTTGGAGTTTCGAAAATAATGTTGCAGTTCTTTTGGCGGTGGTAGATTGCCAAAACTGTCAAAGTAGTAAATGGTTTGTCCGAGTTTTTTATAGCATACCCAATGAGTGCCTGGACCATAGGTGGAATCCAAATTTACTATTCCAGTTTCATTTTTCCATATTTTAGTTGGTAATGCATCTTTCATAAAAACTCCTCGAAAGAATGGTATTTTCAAACATTTTACATAATCATTTAACTGATGATTTGTTAAGGCTTTATTTGGAATTATCAATTGATTCTTCTTATTTAGTACACACGGTATGGTCTTAGGTATAAACCTGCTCCGTTTTTTACCATTTGCCAAACAGAAGTCTTCTTTACACTTGCCTTATGAGTTCTACGACGTCCTTTTTTAATGTTTCCACCTCTTTTGGGAGCGCCTCTCTTTGCAGGTCTTCCTCTGCGACGTCTTCCACCACCTAACTTTGCTTTTGTCTTCATGGCTGTAGTTACTGCCCAAGCTGCTGCTTTTTCTGCAATATTTGCGTCACTTGATTTTACTCTTTGCCAAGCTTTTTCCGCTAGAATTTTATCTGCTATTGATCTATTTTTTGACTCTTTATACTTTGAATATGCTATATCGTGTTCTTTGCAAGCTTGATCTAATTTATTAATTCCAGGATCTCCTCTTGCTAAACGTTTTGCCAACTTAGTTCCAGGTCCACAATATTGATAACCTCCGGGCAGATGTAATTCGTATGGTAAAGCGTCTATCGTTCGATTTACAACAGCACCAACTGGAATCCGTCTGAGCAGGGATAATGCAGCTGATGTTATACCACGTTCTCTCTTGCCGCTGTCTTGACGATGACTGAGCGATACGGTCTTCATTATGTTGTCTTATATAACTGGTGTGTTTACTCCACGAGATACTTTACATAAATGAATAACTTGTGCAAAATCTTTTATATTTAAAGACTTAGTTATTCAAATTAATTATATACTGATTTATGATTATATTTTTAATCCAAGCTTCTCGTTCATCGGGTTGAATCACCACATGATTCGTTGTACTAGCTATATGATTGTGGGTATCAATAAGTAAATTACCCACTATTCTTATTAAACAATCTAAAGTTACAGCATCTTTCGGATGTTGAGGATCTTGTAACTGCATAATACGTTTATCATTACACGTGTAAGCGGTTAAATCACTTTTTTATGTTGTTATGACTTGTCCAATAGTAGCAGCATCATTTGAATCTTCACCTGGTAAAATATTAATTATTTTCTTCATCTTTGCATCATATTTGGTCCCAAAGTGTTTATCCCAAGTTATTGTTTGTCTCAATGTAACACAATCATCATCTCCATAACCAGGATAAATATTGTTTATTCTTCTATTACGACCATCGTATGTATCTAATCTACCACCACTTGCAATTAATGTTTGCACCATAAGAGGTACATCTGAATCTTTTATACCAAATCTTCCATTTGTTATTGTTTTATGTCCTGCATCCCATTCATCATTATTTCCTTGCATTTAATCAAACTTTTTATTTCCATGTATAAATTTATCTCCCCGCTTTAACACGGCATCTTCATGTTTTACAAAATTTGATGTTTCTTTTTTTAATTCTTTGGATAATTGCTCCATAGTAACAGCATCTTTTGGTTGAGAACCAAACTTTACATTTGTCAATGTTTTTCCATGACAATCGATTCCATCAGCATCTTGTAAAATACAGTTGTCCTTGATGTATTTTAGGTTTACAGCATCACCGTCTTCTTTTGGGTATCCAATGTCATTTATAATAAATTTATAAAAAGAAAATCCATGTTCAGTTTTTTCAGGTATTATAGAATGTAAATATTCTTTATTAACTGAATCTTTATCATTTTTGGGATTTCCCACGTTGGTTATTCTATAATTTCCAGCATTATACGTTTGTCCATCTTTTAAGTTATTACCCCATTGCAATTTTAAAGTATTTAAAAGTTCAGATGATAAGTACTCTTTAGTAATTGCATCAGAACCTTCAGTTGGTTTACCAACATTAATTAATCTATGTGATTTAACATCGTAAGTATTCTTATGTAATTTTAATGATGTTGAAGTAGCTTCTTTTACTGTCTTCAAATTTGCTCCATCAGTATCTTCTTCTGGATCTTTAACTAGTTTTAAACGTTTATTACTTATGCTATAGTCACCTTCAGGTGTTAGGGGTAATCCACTTCTTTTTCTGTCTTCTCCAACTTGCACTCCTAAAGCGGAGTACCGTCCGAACTTGTCGACGCTCATGTTAGAACTGATACGTCTTATGCTTGCACCTCTTTTATATCCATGGACAATTATACGACTATACCGCGATTCCTAAGTTCATCAACTAGAGCCACCCATTCATTATTCAAACCTGTATGACCGGCTTCCATGGCTTCATGCAATAGTCTCATTCTATCAACCAATTTATTGATATCGTTGTAGTAAATCACATTCGTATTGTATAGATTTTTCATCAATCCTTTACCAGATGTTGAAGTATCTCCTTTACTCTTTTTACCATGTTGTTCAAGAAGTGATAAATCCATAAGTGATAAAGATTTTCTTTTCAGTGGTTGTCTCACCGCTGGTGCAGTACGTAATGTTGGCAATTTTCGTGGAGGAAACAACTTTTTTATAACGATGTTATATTTTGTTGCACGTGAACGATTAATCATTGCATCCTTTACGTAGTTTCTTTTATGAGCGTTAGTATTTTGGAGAATCTCCTTAAAAACACTTAAATCTTTGGATGAATATCTTAGTGGTATGTTTTTAAAAATTAATTCATATAATCCTTTTGTTCCTTTATATCTATGCTCACCAATAATGATGTAATCGTCTTGTGTTATTTCAAGCTTTGAATCGCCAATCTTCAATTCATTCCCATCAATTCTTGCTCCGTATACGTGTGATCTACTCAAATTCGGGTTTGATTTCATATCATGTAGCATTTTCATTATATATTTTCTTCCAAGAGGTCCATGTTGTAATATATCACTACTCAATTGAGTTAAATTTGGAATAGATTGTTCAGCTTCAGGTATTGGCTGTTCTTCTTCCTTTTCAACAATTGGTTCTTCTTCTTCTTTTGTTTCTTCTTGCTCACTAGCACTTGTATATGAATCATCATCTTCTTCTTTTTTTAATGCTTGTACTTCTTGTTTAGAAACTGGTAGTAAAACATCTCCTTCATAACGAGGTTTACCAATAGTTTCTGATATCTGTTTTAAAGGTTCCGTAATGGGTTTAAATGTAGTCTCTAAAAATTCTTCTCTTTCACTTAAACCCATCCTCAATGCACGATTCTTCATCCTAATAGAATCACTCAGTGATTTTATTTCTTTCAATATTTTTTCTTGATTCACCATGTTTACACTGTGAAGTTCAACATGTAACTAGATGTAGCATCGGTAGTTCAACGCATAAATACAAATTTATCCAACCCTATACGATATCTACCATTTTTAATATCTTCTTCCTTCATAATAACGAGAAAGCTATATTTCTCATTCCATGCTTTGCCACACATCTCTTTAAATTTTTCAAATGGCATATCTGCATTTACATGATCATTATATATATGCTTTAAATTTGTTTCATCTTGCTTGAAGATGATCAACATATTTGCATTGTCTCTTATAAGTTGTTTTGGAATTTTACTGTATGTTTGACCAATGTAAATGCTATCAATATTATGATGTCTTCCCATAGCAAAATAATTCCTTATTGTGTCATGATTTTCACAAGAAACATCGTCAAATATAAAAATAGAAAATGGTTTTGCTTCATTTGGTTGCATAATTGTTTCACTGGCATTAAACTTGTAAAAATTTACTTCAGGTACACTTGCAAGTACTTTATCCAATAATTGATATTTTGGTTGTTGCAATGATTTTGAAAAAATATATATATTGTTAAAACGCAATCCTTTAGGATTAGTTATAAGGTTAAAAACAACATTAGTTTTTCCACAATTTGAAGGACCAGTTATTAGACATCTTATAGTATTTGGTAGTAATTCACCATGTTTTCCATGATTTAACTTATCATTGTCAACTGTCAATTCATCAATGTTATTGATATTAAATCGATCTTTTTGTTGTACAATCTCCATCTTGTATAAAGGTTAAACACACAATGAGCTATTAAACAACTATACTAAGTCTTTTGAAGGAATCCAAGAGTCTTCACTTTTATCAAACCCTAACCACCGGACTTTAACCATATCCTTTTTCCTTTGTAAAATCTTCTCGACAAGATATACATCACCGACTGTTGATTTCAACAATTCATGTCCGTAAAATCCACCTTGAAGTAATTCACCCTTGTTATCCTTTAATAAATAGGTTTCAGGTATAGTTGGTTGCACTTTATAAATTGTAAATACTTCATTAGTCCAATTTGGTAGATATCTTTTACTAAATACACCTTTGTATTTGCTTATACGAACTTTATCGTTGACCTTGAACTTCTTTGGTTGCAATTTTTTCAATTTTGGTGTTGTATTATTTTTAATGCGTTGTAATACAATTTTGGCATTAGCACTATTTACCTGGATAGGTTTCATTCCAATGGTACGATGATATTTGTTGTTATACTCTTTTATAAGTTGTGGTAATATGTCATACCACACGTATGATCCTCTTTTTGAAAATTGTTTATACATCGCACCTTTTAATGTTCTATTGAATCTTTCAATTATTGAAGCTTTAACTTCAGAATTTGTAGAATAATGATTTATTTGATATTTCTTCATCAAAGCTCCAAAGTCTTTATTAAAATATTCTTTTCCATCATCGGTCTGTAGATGTTTAATTTTAAATTTATTTCTTTGTATTGTGGTTTCCATAGCTTTTGTAACACTTTTACCAGTCTTATCCTTCAATGGTAAAGCGTCAGCTATTTTAGTAAAACAGTCTATAATTGTTAAAATATATTTAAATCCTTTATTTAATTTACTGTGCGGTATCATTTCAATGAGATCAGCTTGATAAAGATCATTCATTCCTTTAATGATTGTACTTCTTCTTGGAAATCTTCTTCTTGCTGGTTTATGTAGTTCATTTACAATCTTGTCCTTCACACTTTCCATCTTCAGATGTTGCTTGTACACCGCATGTAAAAATACTGATCCATACAACAGTTCATTCTCTTTTATATAGTTTGAATATAGGTCAAGGCCATTTCATATTAGTGTAAAAAAGAGGGAACATGGCATTGGGCTTGCCATGTCCCCTCTTCTTTACGGAAAGGAAAAAGGAAGAAGGTAGAGGACGAAGAATAGGTTTACTGGTCGATAGGGTTTAGAGAGTAGTGGCCGAATGGTAAAGTATTAATTTTATCTTCTAAAATATGGCGCTTGTCATCTTTGTAGCTTAATGCCCACTTTGTTTGTTTGACACTAAAAAGTTGATGATTATAACTTCTAATAGTGTTGAACGTTGCAGTTGTTTCAACATTTTCAAACAAACATCTTTTATAATGTTCAAACTGTACGTTCTTCTTCAGGAAAGAAGTTTTTATTCCTTTGGCCTTCTTCGTGACTTGATGTTCGTTCCTCTCGTTTATGTACAGTTGAAATGAATACAGTTTGGACATTAATGCTACAATTTCCATCATCGGCACACCATTTGTTTCACCTTTAAATTTTCCCAATACTTTCTTATTTCTGTCATAGTCGTAATTTGGATGATCCTTAGGATAATCGGAAAAGTCGAAATCATCTTTATATATAAAGGTGCGTAGATCTTCATACATGTCATTTGTTTTAATCCAGTAAATTAGTGCATCCGTATCCATATATGCAATACCAATGTTCTCTCTTCCATAATAGTTAACCATCTTGTTATAATGAAACTCGTACATATGTGTTTTTGAAATATCCAAAATTGACATTCCAAGATACAAAGGACGATCCATTGTAACTGACTTCTTGTTCATGGAAATAACAACTAGATTTTCATTAATAATTATAGATGAACCAAAGTTTGGTTGTTGCACCAATTTCTGTAATTTTACTGGATCAGTTACCAATTTGATATCCTTATGTTTCCTTTTGTTTTCCAAAGTCTTGCCAAATATTGCGTTATTCATTAATTTGAAAAAATCTTTTTGAAAACTTGATGTAGCGGTGGCTCTTCTTCTTGTGTTGTTGTCGATGTAAGGTTTTAACCAACAAGATTGAGAAAATTGTAGTACTCGATTAATTTTTGTAATTCTCAATCCTAAGTCTAAAGCTTGTTGTATCATCCAGTAGTGTCCAACATATCGAGACTTGTCGGTTAAAGTCATCATTAATTTTGGCCATCTTCCAGTAGGGGAAATTTCAGTCTTCGGAAGAAGTGGTAAATCATAATGTTGATCATGAAGATGTTCAGGATATTCAAAATTAACATCAAAAATGTAACCAGTTTCACCATGCTTCGGTATATCCATTATGTTTCCAATCGATTCTGGATCTATCCATTTAAAATTATCATATGGAAGGGGATTCGACATTGCCCATCCGTATAAGTTATTTGCATCAAAATAACCCAGGAATGTTGTTGGTTTTGATGCATCATAATCGGGCAGATACTTGTTGTTCGCCTTGAAATGTCGTGTAACGCTTTGCGTCAATCCCCCTCGAACTCCTGACTCTAACATCATAACCATATCTATATCAGTAAGAAGTTGTATTTTACAATTTGTTTCTTTCAACATAGCTTGCCATGCTAATCCAGGTGAAGTGTACGAATGAAGAGGGTCCAATCCATATGCCGCAAAACATGTATTTCTAAATTCTTCCATTATATCACATAGTAAAGTTACATCCAATTTAACATAAAAATCTGAATATTCTCCCAATGTTCTAAATCCTAAATCGTTCCATACTTTACATGCATGATCATAGTCCTCTTGAGATATGTCCATGTCATAAAGTTTACTTTTGAATTCTTCTTTAGCCGGAAGTGATGTTTCATTAAATCTTTCTAAACTGTCTATGTAATCATATGGAAACACACCTTTCCGAAGTACCAAATCCAGTTTGTCGTTATTTACAATCTTCTTTGTTTCGATGAAATCTTGTTTCCTTAAATTTTCTGAAAGTTTGGATAAACTCGACGGCATAAATCTGTAGGAGTCCAAGAATCTTAGTTTCATGTTTCCAACTTCTTTGGAAAAACTTATGAACTTCTCTGAAGTTTCAGCTAACACATCGATTTTACCGTCGTCTCTTCCTAGTTCAGGTATTATAAAATGAGCATCGTACCCACTGAGGTTATGCAGAACCACAGGAATAAATAGTGGTAAACGATAGCTCAAGTTGCATTTATTACAAGCAGCACCCCTGTAATAACCTGTGAGGTGATCGTGATCTTTAACTTTATAATTCTCAATAGTAAAATCATTTTTGCATAAGAAACATCGAGTTGCATTTTCATGTTGAATTTCTTCTTCTTCCTCCATCGGTTTCATTGGTACAATATTTGTATATAATCTTTGTGCATTTCCAGCTATTGAATATAAGTGATCAAGAAATATTTTTTCTACATTTTCACCACGATATACTAGAGGTTCTGAAGTTAATCCATATCTGTTTAAATGTTCTTCTGATAATGTTGATTTAACCATTAAACAAAAACTATTTGGTTTGTGCATTTGACATTTGACACTTTTTCTAGCTTCACAATTTTCATCTTCTATAGGAATTAGTGTTGATTCAAAGTCCGCATATACAACTATAGGGATACGGTATTGATGATGAACCTTTTGAAATGTAACAAATGCTCTGTTTTCCGAAGGTAAATTAATCTTTGCTTCATAATTATTGTTACATAGCCTTTTGTGCTCTTGTAACCATTCTCTTCCTTGTCTTCCTTCTCGTTGAAAATTAAAACATCTCTTGCAAATTATCTTTCTGTGTCGAGCTTTAGAAAGCTGCTTGTTAACAAGAGAGTCGAATTTCTTTATGTACACATAGTGAGACACATCTCCTTGCGTTAGTAGTAGTAAATCCGTATGATCTGGTAGCTCTTCTTTTACAACACGTAAAGGATACACTTTGTTTGAACTATCTAATGCAAAAACATTGATAGATGTACCAGGATTTTTCTTCTCAAATTTTGATATATCTTTCAGTGATACAGGGTAAGTAATTCCTTGAAAATTGTACCTATGTCTTTGATTTTCATAGTGTTGGTTAGGTTTATCGAAATGATTTGGTACAAACTTAGATGTCATCGCATATCTAAAACATTCATTATCTTGATTTTTCACATTAATACATGATCTTGTATCCTTAATTCTTTTGGGCAAAGGAATGTAACTAGATCCCATTAGTCCATATCCATGTTTATGAACTCTTATATCTAATACTTCAATACTTGTAAGACTCCATCCGGATCCTCTTCCTTCGTGTTCCTGAATTTTTGTTAATATTTCTTCTATACAGTTTTCTACTATTGAATCAATGTTTGAACTTTCCATAATGGTTCGGTTTTTCGTTATGAATCCTCTTGGTGATAATTCTTCTTGTACATTTATAAACATAGCTTCTAGTAGTAAACCAAATTTAAGAAAGTTCAATCTTTTCAATTCTTCTTTTAAAGTTTTACTTACGATTGGTTTTGCTTCTCTAATAAATTCTTCTAGCTTCAAGTTTTCATTTTGAATCTTATGATGCATTACTACTTTACCGGGTAATGCAAATACTTGTAGATTCGGTAAAGTAGTTGAAGATGTTGCAGTTATTTCATCTTGTTCTTCTTGTTGTTCTTGTTGTTCTTGTTGTTCTTGTTCTTGTTCTTGTTCTTGTTCTTGTTTTTCTTCTGGGTTGTTGTGAATTAGTTATTTATGACAGTCTAATAGAATTTCATCGTGAAACGATTCCGAACATTTATCGCAACAATACATGTTGAGATGTTTACTCTTCGAAATTTCACCAAGAAATGAAATGGGCTCTCATGTTCCTCCTTTTATAACGGTTCCCCCACCACTATTTCATCTTCTTCACTATCCAAGGAAATCAAACATTTTGAACAAAAATATTAACCTTCTACAAACTAATTGTTCATTCGTGTTCTTTATTCCCATTGGAGTTTTAGTATATACTTCTTTATATTCAAGCTTTAACGAACTTTCCCCCACCCAACTAATTGTAGTTACTTTTAGGTGGAAATGGCTACAGCACAGACACTTGGTTAAACTAAATTTGTGCATAAATTAACTAAAGTTGAACTAAAAATTCGCATAAATTAAAAGTTAGTTCAAAACTAAAATTCGACAGTATTAAAAAAAACTCTAACAGTTGAACAAAAATAAATGTTAGTTCAAAACTGAAATTCAACAGTGTTAACCAAATTCTAACAGTCGAACAAATAGGTCAAGGTAATCCAATTTAACGCGAGAACGAGGAATAGAGCACTAAGTGGCATGTTAGTCCATTACCACAAAGTGATCTATTCCTCGCTCTCTATTCTACATCTACTTTTTTGGGTTTACTTATTTATATTAAAATGTTCAAATTTTACTATGTAGAATGTCCATTCTTGCTCTTCAACTCTTCGATTGTTTTTAGCAATTGTAACAAATATTCGTTAGTTTTCACCAAAGTCTTCATTTTGCTACATCCAATTTCAATGGAAGGAATTATAAGTTGTAATTTTATAAGTTCAATCTTTTCTTTCTTGCGAATTTCTCTCTTTATTATGTTGTTCCTTATTTTTGCTGAAGATTTAAACTCCATGTTGTTTCTGCTAAAGCCACAATAATAAAAGTCTCTTCAAACAACCTGCATTTATACACATTCCCCCACCATTTTATAATCCCCACTCCTTTCCCCCTTCTTTATAGGATTTGAAAGGGATAGGGTGTAGGGTGGGGGAAGGGTAATTTTGTTATTACACTAGTTGTGCAAGAAAATAGCCGCCAGTGTCCACACCTTGTTCATAGCACTCCATCATAGATTGTGCCCACTGCAACATGCGGTCTCTGTCATTTGGTGTGACAAGGAAAGAATGACTATCACCATACAATATAAAAGAGTCAATTCGTACATAACATCCTGAGTCCAACCATTTATTAGTTTCAGCCATAAACTTTTCTATTGTATCAAATGGAAATTGTGGATCAATTGCTATGACTTTACGTTCTTCACTAAGTTCAACAGTATAATCATCATCGTCCTCATCATCTTCACTTTCACTGTCATTACTTAAAGTGTCTTCAGATTCTTCAAAAACATCAGAAATTTCGGAAAAATTGAAATTTTCATTCAGATGAGGAGGCATTTTGAAGCAAGAAATATTGTAAACAGCAGAGACGAAACGACAAGAGCGGCGTGTAGAAGAAAAATAAAGGGGTGACCAACGCTCGCTCCGCTTTTATAATAGTATGCAAATGAGGGGTAGGAGCTGACCGTGACCAGTCATCGACCCAAAGGAGTGGGGGGAAGTACTTTTCTTACTACTTGGATGGAAGTAGGTTAGTAGGTCACGAGACTTAGAGTGTTAAAAAATAATGGGGGAGAAACACAACGCTATAACGCATTGTGTTTCTCCCCCATTATTTTTTTAAGCAACAATTTGGAAAAAACTAAGTGAATTTACTGTTTACGCCCCCACCTTGTAATACGATCCTTTTTATCCCTGAGGAGAAAGTCTTGAGAATCTAAATTGTTAAATCTCTTCTCTTTACACAAATTCTCACAAACTCTAATTTTATATTTTAAGCCGTTACATTTTGTCAAAATGTGTTGGTGGTACACAACACTTAGAAAAAAATATTTCAAACCTTTCTTAAGCCTCTCTCCTCTGACGGATATTATTTCAGGATCGTCTTCAACGGTGGGGGTTTCTGTCAGTTGTGGTCCAGAAAGATGTTTCACGACATGTACACGGCAAAAACTTTCGTTTTTAACACATTTCCTCCCACAAGCTGATCCTTTCTTAATTCCCCTGGTGAGCACTTCAGGGCAAGTAGTGGGACGGCTAAATGCCCTACGACGCTCTTCTTGTAATAATTGAAATTGCTCTGAAGGAGCAGGCTTAGGAGCAGGTTTGGGAGTAGGCTTAGTGGATTTAGTTTTATGATAGGTGTGGTCTTCAGGCATAGTAAGTGGTGGGGTAGGAGGCAATGGTGACAGTGGAATGACAGGTGTACTAAGACGATGAAGCAAAATTTCAAATGAAGGGGTATTAGGACGGGGAGCTGGCTTCTGTGGAGGCGGCATGATGGTTGATGGCGGTGTAGAGTCGTTTGAAAGCGAAGTAGAAGGCGAAGGCGGTGAAAAAATGCTTCGAAGTTTAGAAGTCTTGGTAGGCGGAAGAATAGTGCCAGAAGTTGAAGGTTGGGATCCAAGTTGCTTCTTGTACCAGTCAGGAGGATTTTTCAGACGAAGAGTTTTCTTAGGTGCAGTAACAGCCGTAGTAGAAGTTGAAGTAGAAGTTGAAGTAGAAGTTGTAGTTGGCAGAGATGACATGGTTGTGGCTCCAAGTTCGCAGCGTAACGTCTGGAATCGGAATGAAATGTTAGCCGCAGTCGGTGCGTCTTTTATAACAATATGCAAATGAGAGGGGTAGCAGCTGGCCGAGACTGATTATTGACCTGGGAGGTGGGAGAAAAGGGGAAAGAGAAGATATTTATTTTAAATAATTCGCATAACTTTTGACTAAAATAAGATAACACATTCTTCTTTTACCAAAATGTTTGTCTTACATAGACCTTTTCAATGATGTATCGCTTGTCCAAATCCGTCAATCCGTTATCAAGTTATAGCCATTTTAATTTTTCAGGTCATGACCGGTCATTCACCCGGAGTAGTGGGGGAAGGAGTGGGGGTAGGAGTGGGGGAAAGGAGGGGGGGCTCCATTTTTTCGGGGGGGGGCTGCATTTTTTCGGGGGGGGGGTCATTGACCCTTCCAAGTGGGTCAAGGTCATTCAAGATTTATAATGATCCAAGGTGATGGGAACAGTAATACTGTTCCCACCACCCTGTTTGCCTAACGGTTCCCACTCCCAACCCACTAGTTACGTTCTGCAAGGGACATCGACGCAATTTTGTTTGGACCGTCCGGGTCTACCGTAACGGTCCGGTCCGGGTCTACCGTAACCGTGAATTCCAAGGGAAACTGGAACACCTAATGCAGAAACGCAACTCTAACCCCACCCAAACTAATCCCACCCATCATATTCCTAAACAAAATGCAAAAAAAAGTCCGGCTTGCGGATGTCCCACCCATTTTAAATGAAGTTCAACTGAACTTCTGAATTTACAGTTAATCTACCCCCTAACATCTAGCTGTAAGGCAAAACAAATGCACAAAACAAACATAAATTATTAGTACCAACACATCATTATTAAAAACCAAATAATTCAACACAACCAAATACCATCATTATTCTTAAAATTAATACACCTTAATGCTAAATACCTCTTAAAAATTAATACACCTTAATGCTAAACCCAACTTATAACTAACATCGCAATGCGCAAATTATTTCTTAAATTAAATACACCTTAAAACTAAACACACACACACATACCACATTGCATTAAAAAACGCAACATAGTAGAAGAAGTTCAAATATATATAGGCCTACTATATATTTGAAACCTCTTGCTGAGTCGCCAACAACCTTTCGCTATGAAAGTTTGTTGGCGACTGAAGCAAAGATATAGCTCCTATCGCTCCTCGGGTTTTCAAGGAGTGGGGGAAGTTGTTTTACTCCAGTACAGTGTTCAATCCAGTCCAGTTCACAGCGGTGTAAAAGGAAGGTAAAGGAGTGGGGAGCGGCGCATGCGCAACAACACAAAACCAAGGTTTGAGGTTAGAATTATCCATGTGCAGTAGCGCTAAAGTGAGTAATACAGGACTAGGCGCATGCGCATAGCATAGACTCATTCCGATCCGGAGAACTCGTTGCATGCGCAGCAGGTTTGAGGTTAGAATTATCCATGGCAGCTGCCATATTTAGTCTGGTTTCACCACATAAAGTCAACAACCTGTGGTGACCGGCCATTGACCTAGAGGAGTGGGGGAAGGAGTGGGGGAAGGAGTGGGGGAAGGGGGGGGTGCTCCATTTTTTCGGGGGGGGGGGGAGGGGGGGGTCATTGACCTTTCCGGTCATTGCCCCAAAACCCCCTACTTCTCTTACCATTTGTCCGGCAGCTGCCCGGAGTAATTGCCGCTATAAAACCAGGTAGTTGGTCGGCATCTGCCGGCATTTGGCTTGGGTTATTACTGCCTCTATAAAAGGGGGATAGTTTATCGCGCCGCGAACATTCATTGCCTTGCATCCACACAGTCATCACCTCTCATTAGTTTTACTTTATGACTACTTCGTTACTTCTAACATGCAATTTACCATTCATCAGCATGTGGCTTCCTAGCCACTTTATTAAATGAGTCTAGTTAATTCTAACCTCAAATATTACTACTATAGTGTTCTGTTTCAATTTCTTTTACACTTCATTTTATATCTCAGTCTTCTTTTAACTTCTAAATGTTACACATCAGTTATGATGGTTGCACAATGTTTAAAGTTAAAGCTTTTGCGAACACAACACATATTACGGAATACTTCTAAACCTTCAATTTCAAAGTGTAGAACTAATTTAAATAGAGTTAGGAAGAAGTACAGTTTTAACCCATTATACTCTTCAAAGACTTCGCAGGTTAATGTTGATGATAGTGTTATTTACAACATTTTGCATTCTATGTTACACTTCAACAATTTTGAACTTGTTACACCTATCGACTGTGTTCAGCAAGTTTTTTTATTTTACCCCCACTATTCCTTATATAAGTGCTCTAACCACAATTCCTACTTCATCCTTCTCTATTCTGTTCAGCTGAGCTAAGATTTGAGGTTAGAATTATCCATGGCAGCCGCCATGTCTAGTTCAGTTTTACCACATAGAGTCGGCGACCAGTTATTGATCTAAAGGAGTGGGGGAAGGGGTGGTGGGGGAAGGTTGCCGTTTTATAACCCCTCTCCCTAGGCGGCTCTTCTCATTCGATCGCCAACTTTCAAACGATAAACACCTCTCCCATGGCACGAATCAATTATCCCGCTATCACCAACTACTTCAACTTAAAACTATTTCTGGTGATAGTTGGATAGAATTTTTTAAAACTTACTCTGGATGACCTTGACATATTTTCCACATCTCAGTTATAAGTTTGAATTTCAATTTTGAACTAACTCTTAATTTTTCTTCAACTGTTAGAGTTTCGTTAACACCGACGAATTTCAATTTTGAACTAACTTTTAATTTTAATTTTATGCGCAAATTCACTTCACCCTAACGCCAACACTATCGCCATCTCCACCCCAACCTATATGGCATAAAATATAACTACAGCATCTCATATATACCCTCTAACCCCCACCGGAAGCTATGTGACATGGCAGCTGGCGCCAGCTGCCGCGTCACGTGGCTCGGTGGGCACGTGGTCGGTTTTAAAAGTGACCAAAACACACTACTTATGTAACACTAATTCATTAGTATTCCATCAAATTTAAATGGCCATATCACTAATACAATTTTAAAAAGTTTTAATTCAACAATATACCTAATTTTTCTTTGATTGAAAATTTATAACAGCTTTATATTATATTGTGACTACTGGCAGAAGGGATTTGCTTAGTTATAAAGGTAGACAACTCACCGTCTATTAGCAATCCGGATTCTTTTGCCCTAATGGTGGCCATGTGATTCGTCCCTATTTGTCAGGGGCATCATCATAGCACAATTTCGTCTTGAGCTTAAAACATCTTGGTGAACTTGATGTTCTTGTCAAAGGTAAAATGAATAAATAAACAAATAGAACACACGCGAAGACTTATAGGACACGACACATACTTGAGTTATTTACCTTAATTTTATACTGCTATATTATATAAATAAATTATTTTAATAAAATAACAGTTGGCTATAAAGAAAAGTACTGGAGTTACGGACGTTACGGAGAGAATTTGTCCCAGGTTGTAAAATAAAATTTTGTCTTTTGACCGCACATTAATTTTGATCGCGATATATACGTGTTTTTAAATTATAAGTGGGTTTTTACGATTATGAAACCTATTGCGAGTTAAAAAAATAATTCAATAACAAATTGCACACAAACATCTAAACATAAAATATGTTTCCCTAATGCTTTCTCTACAAATAATTTTATAGACTATAGAATCTGCTGTGTGAGTATCTAACACTACAAAGTTATAATTATATTTTCCGGTTCAGTTATTTGTACAAGATTTGCTCTAGTGACTAATTAAGGTAAAACGATTTGAATGGGATTAGTAAAGAAAACAACTTTTAAAATATGACTAACTGATGGGGTACGAATTATGGGAAGAGACGAAAACGTGACGTTAGAAAAATAAATACATATTAAAATAATAATTATTTATATATAGTTGTACTGCAAATTTTTACTTTTTAAAGGCTGTTTGGATAAATTAAAGTTATACCTCAAATTTATATCGCAAAACTGAGATTCATAGTCTTTTCCGACTCATAAAATTGTTGCTTGCAATAAGAGCTCATAAACGAGAATATAAAGCTTTAGGAATATTTTCAAGCTAAACAACACAATAAAACAAGGCACTCATGAAAAATATTACAATGACCGTTCCTATAATCGCTTGCCTTATTATGCTAATATTAAATGAAGTTCTTTATTCTTATATAGACGAAATCTCAGGAATTTCATTTTTAAAGTAATAAATGGAATCAACGGAGCAGAGTTTAAAAAACCCATATCTTTTTTTAACCTAGCAATAATTTTGTTACTCTAGTTTTTACTGAGGGAAGTATTAAAATTTTCAAAACATATCTTAGATCCCTTTGAATTCTTTTCTCTTTTTCACTCTATAGTATGAAATTATAATTTTACTGAAAAAAATTATGATTTCCTGAGACAACATGGCTAGTCTTATGGGAAAAAAGATAGAAACACAAACTTTTCAGTGATTCGTGCTCCTTATTAACAATTAATTAAAACTTCCTTTATTTGATGTCTCGCCAAATATATTTATAAGTTAGTTGGTCACTGAAATATTTTGTTGTTTTGATATAATACTTTAATTCGCTTTTCCCAAAGTCAGCTTTGATGTTAAACCAAATTTTAAAATCTATACTTATTTAATACGCTAAGGGTTTTTTTGTCTTGAGAACTCCTCCTACAATTTTCAACCGATTTTCAAGTTTTTGGTGTCGTTGGATGGGGCTTAGTCTGTAGTTGTTTCCGCCAAAAACTGATGAGAATCGGACTAAAAATAAAGGCGCTATCCACCATTGAAATCTCAAAATTTCCCATTTAAATAACATTGGGATTGAATAAAGCATTTTAAACATCTGTTAATAATCAGCTGTAAATACGTGTTGTTTTGGTGATTAAAGATATTCACAATAGTGGATTGGCCGGATGTCGTTGATTTTGAGCTAAAAGTAACATTTGGATTGTATTAAAGTAAATTGCTCGATTTCGAGCAACACGTATACTAGTAATATACTTATTTTAAGAAAGACGTTTTTGTTGTACATAAATCGTGGGTGAGTTTATCAATAATACATATATGGTGGGAAATTCGGGAGCATTCCCGAAATTGGTGTGGTGTAGATAAAAAATACAAAGGCTAAAAACGAAAAAGATTTAAAAAAATTGATTTCAAAGTTGTAGGAGTTAAGGGTGCGCTCTACCTCGGCGTTAAAATCGTCGAGCGAGACTGTCAACTGCCGCTATATGCGGAAACTCACATTTTGGAAAATATATGACGTGTGATTTTAAATTTTGTTTCTTTAATGCTTTTTTTGTTTCAGTGCGAAATCAATCGGTGGTCTAATAACGATGTTTTTGAAATTGCAGACCTTTCGCATCTCCCTTCTTGCATCGTTATCTATAAACTTTTTACTAATCTTATTGCAGATTCTTGTTCTTAAGATTATATTGTACTCACGTATCGTCTTATTTTTCTTAAAAAATTGTTTATAATACGTTAAAACTTGATACAAAAACGCTTATTTTAACATTATTAGCAAGCACCCTGCTTAGTAAATTAAATTAATATCGAAATTTTAAGACGATAGCGGGGTACAAAATTATATTACGAAAAGAATGACACAAAAATATTTTAAATCGGTTTACAACTGGGGCGACAAACACGGAAATTCTAAACCCTTGCATCCGAGCGCGGCAGATGGGTAGAGCGCACCCTTAACAGTCTCGCTCGACGATTTTGACGCCGAGGTAGAGCGCACCCTTAAAGCATAATTTGTCAATAGAGTGGTTTTAGAATTATCTAGGCACTGAATTCAACTCTTCTACTTCCTTAACTCCTACTTAACTAAAAAAATATCTAATTACCGTCAAGAAATAAATTTCGCTTAGCGTCACTTTGAAACCCGAGCGCATAAAAACGCGGGAGGATTAGAAAGCAAGGAATCCCAAGTGACCATTTGCATGGCTGAGCCCATAAAGTGGCCGGTGGAGTAGTTTGTGCCTTTTTGGGGCCGGGGCAATAAGATCGGCAATTTGTAGGAATTCGCCGCGCGCCCACGCCAGGGGCCGCGCCCACGAGGGTCAGGGTCAGGGGATAAGCCGGGCGGCCGGGGAACGGAACCGAGGAGGAACCGAGAGGGAATACCGTAGGCTACACAGGAGGAACTGGAGATTTATTGTTCATCATACTGCACACAGAACAGCCGTTTAGTCTCCTGTAATTAGTGCGCAAAGTTGGTATTTTCTGTAGTTTTTTAAAAGTCACCGAAAACAAATTTGTTCATTTTCTGCGTTAACATCCAAAAAATTTTTTCTCCTCCACATACTATCTAAAGCCGTATTTTACTCTTTGGAATAGAGTACTAAAGTAATAGTTTTTCCCAATGTGACTTGAATACTTAATTTTTTACTGAGGGAAAACTCAACTATTTTGTACCACGGGGCTAAAGTTAGTTACATAAGAATAACATTAAAAGAGAGATTAAAGAAAACAGCCACAGATAGCTGTTACTTGTATTTGTTTCGTTACTCATTGTTTACTAATAGCAGCTGTAGCTGCTGCTCAATATAGCTTATTTCCCAATAACCTATATTATAGACTGTGAGTGAGCAATGTACGTGTTTGTTTACATTTCGCTTGGGTAGGCTAACCTAAGAAGTCCAAAACATAAGTGTAAAACTTTTGACTGGGCTTAAATTCTATTTAGTATTTTCTTGCTCTTTAAAAATGATATAGCCTACCTTGTGTGTTTTTTTTATGTTGATGTGACTGATCCAGCTTGTCGGAGCAAGAGGGATTAAATGAAGGTAAAGTTAAATTATATACGATAGGCCTATTAGACCTAAATGTTATTCGTGTAGGTGGAGGAAAAATTTTGTGTACATCAAGGGACTAAAGTACTTTTCTCCCTCCAGGGAGAAAAAATTGTACTTTTGTATCTAGAAGCACAAATAACTATAATCATACTAATTAAAAAAGGCCAATGTAAAAAAAATAAAACTACTTGCAATTTTAATGCAAGATTCTGATATCTCATTCATTCCCCTTGCATAATAGCTGTTAAGGAATATTCAAATTAAGATAAAAGTCAATAGCTAAACGTCAAGATAATGAAATTATAACTAATTAATAAGTTTTTTAACTAGTTATTACTTTTAAATGTTTGCAGTGTGATGAAAAACTTTGTTCATCATTCCGATAGAAAGTGGCTTTTTGTGCTTAATCGCTACTTCCATTTGTGTTATTTGTGCTTGTGCGCCTCACTCGTAAAACGCGATTGCGATCAGAAAAAAAAACTTTCTGCCCTAGTGATAAAAACTACTATTTTACATCATCTGAAAATGCAGTTATGGCAATTGGTACCTTAGAACGACAGAGTTTAGCTTGTTGAAAATAATGGATTTCAAAAGTTAATTTAGAGAACGGTCTAAACGTATTAAAACCGAAATTGTTGGAAACAAACCAAACCCACTACCCCTATCATTACTGTCATTAGTACTAATTTACAAAAGGAAATTGTTACATTTGTTGTCATGTTAAATTTATTTTCCTAAAGAAAAACTATCAACTTATAAAAACATCAGCATACCAATTTCTGTATTTTTTTTTTGTAGATTTTAATGTAGAGCTGTTATGTTTAAATCTAGGTTGAATCTTACATTCCTTTTATGGTATAAATTCTGTGTAATGTTTTAATCAATTCTTATAAAAAATACATATTGTGAAAGGTAATTTTTGCATTTCTTTATCTATATGAATTACTTTTCATAAAAAGATAATCCTCCACAGTAATTTTTCCTTTAGATTCAACTCTTTTATACACAATAATTTTCTTAGTAAAAAAAAAATTAGCCAACTCTTATAGGCCCTATAATATTTAATATTGTTTCTACAGGAAAAACATTCCAACAAGGAACAAAATATGCACAAAAAAATTTCTCCCTTTTACATTTTTCAGACTTTTTTAGAAAACTAGTGGCGTGTAGGGGCAAAGGCCCCTTAAAATCACAAAGGTGATGTTGTCCCCAAAAGTAAGTTTCGATTTATCACCTCCTTGCAGTATTACTGCATTTTCCTCAAGCTGTTTAGTGTAATTTTACACGTTTGAATTTTCTAATAAAATATTTCCTAAACTTGACAAAACCTTTTAATTGGTATCAAATCAGTAATTTACCAATAATCTCCCCTGTATTAAAATACCATAGTCTATTTTGTGGAAAAATGCACTATTATACTAACGAACGCAGTAAAAATGGTTTTATACTTAAACATTTTCATTATGAGTTTGTAACTCAAATAAATAAAATAGTTCAATACAACATAAGCCCATTAATATTATACACTCCTTCGCCCCGGACCCCTGTGCCCCCATTCCCCAACACTCGCCGTGACCCCATGCCTCCCCGTGCTCCCGTTCACCTATCCTGACCTGTGTTTTCTGTGCCCCCTATGCCCCCAGAGCCCGAGCACCCCCCATGCCACCCGTACTCCCGTTCACCTCTCCTGACCCGTGATTCCTGTACCCCCTATGCCCCCAGGGCCCGAGCACCCCCTATGTCCTCGTACTCCCTTGCCCCCTCATGTCCCTGTGCTCCCATTCTCCCGTGCCAAAATGCCCATAGTTCTTCCCCGTAGCCCCCGTGCGCTCTATGTTCCTCATTCTTCCCAAATGCCCCACATGCCCAATCAACTTCAGTGACACCAACGTCTCTAGTAGGCCTCTCCCTTGTGCTCCCATTCCTATGGCCCCATACCCCCGTGCCCACCCTTCCTCCCCGTGCACCTTACATCCCCATGCCCCCTAACCCATTGCCCCCATGCCCCTGCACCCACGGTACTCCCGTGATCACATGCTTGCCGTTCTTCCCCGTGGTCCCCTAGCCCACCATGTCCCCCAAGCCTCCCCCGTGCCCTCATGTCCATCTACCCCCCGTGCCTCGTGCCACCGACGCCCCTAGTGTACATTGTGCCTTCCTACCTCCACGCCACCACGTGCCCCCGGGCACCCTATGTTTCCGTATCCCCTTGCCCGACGTTGCTCCCCGTGGCAACCGTGTCCCCCATGCCCAGCATCTACCCCTTTTGCCACCGACGCCCCTAGTGCTCATTGTGCCCCCACACTCCCGCCGCCACGTGCCCCAGTGCATCCCCATGCCTCCCCGAGTGCCCCCTATGCCCCCGCATCACCGTACCCTAAATGCTTTCGTGCCCTTATGCTCGCCGTTCCTCCCTGTGCCCCTCTGTTACCCATCCCTCCACCCTGCCCCTTTGTGCCCCCTGTCAGTGCCACCGACACCCCTCATGTCCTTCGTGCCCATATCCCCTAAACCCCTGTCCTTCCCATGGTCCCGTGCCGCCATCTCCTCTGTCCCTCCCCGTACCTCCGTACCCTCCTGTGCCCCCCGCCGTTTCCCCTATTTCCCCAATGTCTCGCTCGTGCACCCATGTACCCTTACCCTTCGCCCCACCAACGTCCCTAGTACTTTGGTTGTAGTTGTAGTCTATTTTGTCTGTTCGTCAATGAAGTAGAACACTGATTGATACACAATTAGTTTTCGCACACTATCATTTACATGAAAAACTCCACGTCTTTATGGATTGATGGGCGTTTATTTTTTCCCTACGATCTACGTAAAGAAAAAAAAGCAGAGAATTGATAAAACCAAAACCAAATATTCATCATATGGAGGTTATCCAATGATAGTAGTTTACATATAAGGATTCAGTAGAAAATAAACAAAAACTCAACAAAACGATTAAACTCTTCAATTCTATCTACTAAATAGCCAATATATAAAGAAGTAACGTAGATAACTAAACTACATTCACTCAGTAATGTGCTCGCTGCTAAAGACAAATAACCATTATATCAACCATGCCACGTCTAAGCCTAATTTAACTTTAATTTTTTATGAATATACCAATCACTTTACCCCTGTTTCCTTAATGACATAGATGGATTCACGAAGATAGAATCTCCAGTGGATAAGTAATCCGTTTATGACTATTGGTGTTTACCTTTTTTATAGTACACTGTTAATTTTTTTTTATAAAGTTATAACTATGCGGTTATCTTAACTCAAAATATCTGCTCAATAACCAGCTGAGTTTATGATAAAACACTGGAACATCTGCTTAATCACACGTGTCGATCTAAAAATCGTCTTCCCATTAGATTAACATTGGAACTTCAAGGTCCAATGGGGCGAAGCCCAGGTAAATTGGATAATTCTGGTATTTTTCCTTGCGTTCTTGGACCTCAAGCTTTAAAATGAGCCATCATACGTTACGCTATCTTTCTTCTAACTCGAGATATTTCGTGAGGACCGATTCGCTTACGGAATTATATATATAGATGTCAGACTGTTTATTTATACGATCTAAAAATGATTTACCACTTACTGCTGCTGCACTAATAGCATTTATAGCAGATAAAAATTTAATTTAAATAAAAAAGGATTATATTTGGCATGTATCCAACCCCGTTTTACTCGAGTACAATTTATTTATTAAACTTTTTTAGAATTTTCTTCACAAAACGTTTTTCTTCCACTTTCCTGTAAAAATGAACATTGTCACCAAACTCATATTATTATTTGTCATAGCTAACTGTAAATGACAAAAGATTACATATTCTTATATGTAAGTATCAACAAATCTGTTAAGAAGTGCTCATTCCCTACCCTTTATCAATTAATCATATGTATAATATACCACATGTTTTTTATTTGTGTTAATGTTTAGATTCTGGACAATATAAATGGAGTTCTGAGTTATCTGAGTATTTTAATCTAACTAATTCTATTTGAGTATATTCATTGATCCGGCTCGAAGGACCAATAAATAAATGTAAGACAGCTCAATTCAGTTTTAAAGAACTCAGTGTATTTTACTCAACTCTAATGTCAACAAGAACCATAATATAAACAAATAATACATATGATTTTAAATAACATCTGTTTCATAATGAATTTGTGAAATAAGGCAAGGAGAAAGAATTATAAGTCTTGACAAAATCATTATAATCAGAAGCTTAAATTACTAATTACAATACGATACGTTAGTATCGAATCTCATTCAATATTCACTCTATACAGAAGACATAGCTGTAGCTGTAGCGATCTGCATCTGCACGCACGGTTGTAGTTCTGTTAACTAATGTATGTAGTTATGATAACTAATGTGTGTAGTTAGATATAACTAATGAGTGTGTAGTTACGGGACCTTCGACCTCGATATCTGATGAGGCAACTTTATGGAGCGGCTCGGTCCATAGTAAGGCCGATATATCTAGCAGTGCTTGATATAATTGAGTATGCTTTCAGCAGGTTGGCGGGGGAGTTTCAAAAATTAAAATATCACATACAACAGTAAGAAGTAACAAAATTTACTATCACAAAATTTGTGTTGATGAGTGTGAAGTTATCGTGTCTTTACCCAAATTATATGCTATTTTTTATCTATGTGTAATTAAATAAATAGTTATTATAACAACCAGTGGTAATTAAAGCAGTAAATTTAGACATTTTAGAATTAAGTCTAACCATCTAATAAAATAATTAAAATACTATAAAAAATTAGAGTAATTTAGTATTGTAAACTACTTCGTAAATGTTTTCCCCAGCTTTTATTTCGTATACCATATTCAGGAATAAATTTTCTAGACAAAATGTTTCATAACTATGGTCTATGTACACTTTTTGTAAGGGGACGGGTTTTAAGTCAGATTAAGACTAATTTTAAAATTTGCCCTTGTTACTAATTATATTTTTTTACAATATATAAAGATAGGATTAAAATTGTATTATGAATGGGTTAAAAATGAGGATTTTCCACTTGTTTATCTTTTTATAAAAAAGCCCATTTTGTTGTCGATTTGAAAATCACTTGATTATCGACCGGGTGTCCCAGACCACCCGTACACCCCTTTTAAAATCTACAAAATTGATTATTCCCAAAAACAAATTGTGCCATTATAGGTAAACCGGTTTTTTTTAGGGAGAGGCGGGAAAATGCATTACGCACACAGGTGGCCAGCCAGTAGTGTGGGGCTCCCCTACAAACGGGTTTACCCACTAAAAAACCTCCTCTAATCTTTAGGAATCTAACCTGGAATTGTTTATCACATTACGTCAGGCTAGGCCCAAATTTGGCTTACACCCGTGGGGCTCGCTCCTTATCCAGCCACTCGATCAAGGGATCTGGGCCACTTCACGGTCCAGATCGGTTTTCTTTTCCAGAAGGATGCCCCGGACGAACTGTGACAAACAATCCAAGTTGCCCTCATCCTCCAAAATCTTTTGGCAGACCGAGTCCACCGAAAATGCACCAAAGATCCAGGCGGGGCCCTTCCCAGCGGGGACAGCGGAAGAATGTGTGTTCCGGTTGAATAGGGAAACCGGTTGCGCTCTATCCATTGATGATAATTTCAACGTACAGGGTGTACCAGAAGTAGGCTATCCAGACCAAAAGTCATTAATTTTAAATACGAACCCCTACTTTTTATGGTATTTTTGGATTCTAGACATAATTTTAAGATTAATTTACACTTTAATGTATACCCTTAATCCTAACGGTTTGGGAGATAATGGAGGTCGAAGTTTGATTTTTTTCCCGTAAGAATAACATGTAGCAAATTGTCATATCCATTAACACAGAAACTTTTACCTTTAACATAAGAGTCCAAGCTTAAAAATGTCTTATAACCTTATTTTAGATAATATTTCATTAAAAATACAGATTTTCTTGTAATTAATTTTAGTTTTCTACACATTTTAAGTAACTTGTACCATATTGACTAATTCAACGAAAAATAAAATAATTTATGACAAAACTAATAATTTATGGTGCTAAAGTGTTTATTAAAAGAAGAAGTTAAGGCATTTTTATTCTAGGCCTTTTTAGTTTAACGGGAAATTTACAGAGATAATCGTTGTGAAATTTAGCCCCATATAATTCTTATGGTGAAAAATCAAACTTCGATCTCCATTATCTCCCAAATCGTTAGGATTAGAGATACACATTAAATTCCAAAGTAGTCTTAAAATTATGTCTAAAATCCAAAAATACCATAAAAAGTAGGGGTTCGTGTTTAAAATTAATGACTTTTGGTCTGGATAGCCTACTTCTGTTACACCCTGTACGTTGAAATTATCATCAATGGATAGAGCGCAACCGGTTTACCTACAATGGCACAATTTGTTTTTGTGAATAATCAGTTTTGTAGATTTTAAAAGGGGTGTACGGTGTACGGGTGGTCTGGGACACCCAGTATACTACTGGTATACACTGTTCAAAATTGTGTGGTCGAAAGACGTAATTTTATTTCACACAACAAGAAAAATTCCCTCAGTACCTGACTTAATTCCCCAATTTTCTTTATAATCGGATATTATTTTAATTTCGCCCTTGTAATTCAGAGTTTAAAATATCGCTGATAATTGTGTTACTTCTCCTGCTTGCCATTATAAGCGCTTCTTTTTACATCTCAAACTTTCAAATAAAATGGTTTGTTTACGAAAAAAGTAATATATTGACATAAAATGACATGAGATATTAAATAGTTATAATAATGTCCCTTGATTATATAATTTGTTGTATTCTTGGCAGTGGGAGGTAAGGGGAAGAATGTAGGAAAATTAAATTTGCTTCTCGACCAATATTTATTTAGAACAGGGCACAGCTGTAATTTTACTACAGCGTTAAAACTCACACCTGATGCCTACAACACTGGTCGATTGTTTTTCTCCCCGGAACGATAAAGAACTACTTTATCCCCGCAACGGTTGTTTCGAAAAGTTTTTTTAGCAGTATGACGAAAAATGTATTTATTAAATAATAATTTAGCCATATAAGTGGAATGTTTCAACCCATACATCACAACACACTTTATTTTGTATGAAATTCACATTTTAATTATTAATAGTTTTTACACCCGTATAAAAATACTTAGAACAAACAGTAGCCTATTGTTGACAACAGGTAAAATATATATTTAAAAGTAAATTAAGTGCAATTAAATATATTTGTATAAAAATCGAATATTACTTTTATTCATCCTAGTGATTAATACAACTTAATAATGAAATAGAAACAAAAAATAAGTCATGATGAATGAAGACCAAGTCCCGTGAGGGTGGAAGCCAGTAAATCACAACAATTAATCACCCCGAGCTTGACCACCCTAAAATTATGAGCCATATTTCTCTAGGCCGGATATCCCTCCATATGTCAACTGGGGTTCACCCTTTTTGCGTGCGACAACCAATTATGGTATTAGTAGGGTCAGTTCTCTTGAAGGGGGCTTTTTACCCCACTTCCTTTGTGGAATACCGACTAAAGTCACCAACCTCACATTTCATTGCTGTTCAATTTAAACATTCCAATTTGATTTGAATTTGAAAAGAGTTTTTTTATGTTTCATGAATAGTCTATGTATTGAACAATTTTTGGACAGGAGTTTTTTTCAATAAGATTAAAGATTAGTTTTCTAAATGCTCCTCTCTCATTAGACATGCTTACACCGAAAATTTCGAATATAGTTTTGCCGTGATCTGTCAAAGGTATTATGTATGGTAATCTCTGATAATAGAATATTAGGAATACATCGATGGTTAATTAATAATCTTATCTTGTAAATCGATATACCGCAAGCCTTCATTCGGCGGGATAAACTCAACAGGCCGTTTATAAATAAGTTATTACGATAGCTTAAAGCTTCAGTCCGTCGAAAAACTTGATGAAAATGTCTGTTGACACCTGCGTTGATGGGATAGAGGTAAGATGACTGAAGAAATTAATATTGTGTTAATTTAATAAGGTACTTATTTATACCTTTTTATTTATATAATATAGTATAGTGTTGGATAGTTTCAAACTGCAATATAGGCACATGTTTTAAAATTTGATGTTTCGAATGAAAGTAAATGAGAGGTTTGTTTACAATCGCAAATTTTCTAAACCATGGTTCTTCTTTGAAATCATCACTATAGCGTACTAAATTGCAACAATATATCGAAACGTCTGATTTAATTTATATGTTGTTGTTTTTTTTTCTTTCCAATGGTCCATGCATGTTTATTTAATCTGTTAGGCCTAATTTCAAACCGCTTTTTTTTAAACATGTTTTAAAAATAAGACTGCTAGTTTTTGAAACCCTGAAAGATTTCAGTGCGAGATATAGATAAAAAAGAATACTTTTATGAAAAACTGCACTCAACATCTAAATAAAATGTAAAACTATAATACACTTATTGAGTGACGTTTTTAATTATGATCCACAAAATGATTACTTCGCATGACCATCAAGTTGTTTCAATAAAACTAAGAGAGCTGAAAGAAAAAAGTAAAAAAAAGGAAATTAACTCAAAAAAGATCGGAGACAAAAAGCCTAATCGTTAGACAACCCCGTCGGTGAACCCAGTGTTTATTTCAACCCACGTAGGCCTATCTCACCTCGGCAGTGGTCATCATTACCTGGGGACGCCATTGATTAGCGTTATCTCCTGACCTCTGACCCCTTATCTGATCGCCGCTACTACGCGGACCTCCGCGACGCAGCGCTAGTGCTCAAGTCGGCGGCGGCCACTAAACGCTGATCATTGCACAGATAAGTGTGACTATTCACCTCCTCGCTGCGGCCTGCGATTTTGAAAGTACAGTTTATAACGGTTTTCACCATCTGAACATGCGGTTTATGTTGTGATTTTCGTATTGAATTTCTCTTGGAAATTTGTTTCTGTTTCTGTTTATCAGAATGTGTGTTTTTTTTGTTTTTTTTTTTTGTCTATTTACGCAATTGGGGGTTGACCGGGAACGGTCCAAACCCCAGTCTTGTTAATATCTAACATCGACCAGTTGTTAGAAAGCATCATTAATTAATAGCCCAATGACAAATGGCAACTGGGTCCAGAATCGATCCTTAAAAAAGCTACAAACTTTCCCCAGGATCGAACCGGCAACCTTTGGAATCAAAGGCGAGCACTATAACCACTCAGCTACCCAGCCAGTTAATCAGAATGTGTAAACTCTAAGAAACGTGTTGTTTGGGTATGCAAGGGTGCTAAAACGTAATATATGGAAACTGATCAATATCTTTATTAACAATTTTGCTAGATAGAAGTTAAAACTATGAGGTTTTTCTCATCATCCATGCAGAAATATTCTATAACAATATTATAATAAATAATTTTTGTGTTTCTAAAGACAAGATATCTATTGATCGAGTAATTTAATCTAAAATTAAATTATGGTAATTAATTAATGAAAAATTCTGAAATGGGTACAGTAAAACCGTTAATTTACATGAAAAAACTGTTCTTCATTCCTTTCCCACCTTTTTCTTTACATGGTTTACCCCAGGTTACATTAATAATTAAATCACCTTTGCATGAATCATAATAACATACCCAATATACAGAGAATATACAACGATTTGCTGGAGGTTTGGAGATTTATTCAAATGTGTTAGTAGGCCTACCTTTAGTGGAGAAAATAGTTCGTCCATAGATGAATTCCATTAATGTTCCTTCTATGTCGACATGGAAAGAGATGACAGGAATTAAATATCCTATCTTTCTTATTATATTCTTTGATCGCAAAATTTCAATATGTTTAATAATAAATAATTTCTCAATAAAGATAACGTAGACAAAAAACAGCTAGATGAATCTATCAGGGCAGTGTATCTTTATTACAATTAGAGTGGTAAGATAATTAGTTCTTCTGTAACGTATAATTCCTTTATTACTGTGGCTGCAAACACAACACACATAATGTGTTGTGTAACTAATTTACTACAGAAAAAGATAATAATTTTGATACCTGTCGCTTGTTGCCGATCTTCAATAAAAGCCTTTTCATTTCCATGCCTAAAAGTACAAAAATGTAAGATTACTACTATTATACAATCGAATATCAAAACAAGCGTTGTCAATATATGCACCAAAAAGATATGGTAAGGCCCGGTTCACACGAACGTCAAAATACGCGTGCACGCTGCGTCGACGCGGCGTCCCCGGTGCACACGAGCGTTTACGTGTGTACCGCTCCATTTGAGTACATGCACTGCTCAAACGTGGCGCCGCTGCAAAATAAAGCTGCATAAACGCAAATGCAAAACCCTCGTGTGCACGGGGCCTAACAACACACTTCCTAGTTGATCATTTCTAACAAAGAATGAAAGCAATAGAGCGCATGCGCGGTGAAGCGCGAGCTCTGACCATGCGCGGACATTAACAATGCAGATGGTCAGCTGTAGACGGGACTGATCAGCTGATAGCATCGCTCTGTAGGTGGTCTACACTGTACACTCTACAAGGCAGCGCCTTTCCCCTCAGTGTCGCGTGCTTGTTTCGGGACTTGTCGACAACAGGAGTTGAGTTATGTAGGATACTGGGGTAGCCTCCTAGCCTGGGTGGATCGAGACGGAAGTGAAGGGTAATGACAAATATAGTTAAGTAATTTATTTCCGTTTATTATTAACCATCATTTTTTCAAGATAGGCTTTCTAGCAATTATTCATATGTGATAATTATGAACGTTGGCTTACTTTTAACGATTATCACTAAGTCGATGTTCATGGTAAAGATATAGCCAACGTATGAATTTTTTAGAAAATATATCCTACGTTTGATTAGGTTATTGGATGTATTGACGGATTAGATTATTGATTATCTGATTAGATTATTCGCCTTTTCCCTTATAGAAAAATACAATATTTTTATTGTTGTTAAATATTACACAATTATGATTTTTAAAGCTAAAACGCCCAACTATCATGGCAAATCTACCACTTTTACCTTAAGAGAGTTGCTCCCATCTTTAACGGAAATGTTTGTCACTAAAATATGACTATCGACCACGACGTGTCTCAGACAGGATGTGTTGTCATTTTATGTAAGATACTGGATATA
Organism: Neoaliturus tenellus; assembly: GCA_030545055.2. NCBI lineage: Eukaryota > Metazoa > Arthropoda > Insecta > Hemiptera > Cicadellidae > Neoaliturus > Neoaliturus tenellus. Next base: position 84,989,245 of record CM061536.1, read on the forward strand.
ATGAACTAAAAAATTTAAATGTAATTAGATTTTCTAGAGTTTAAAATTAAAATTTTAATTTATAATTACTGTAGTAAAATATTCATTGAAGCACGGAAGAAATACTTCAGAGTACTATAGAATTACATCCAAACACAAAATTTCATTAAAATCTATCGTTCTTTATGTTCTATAGTTTTTATACACATTTTTACACATAAACACCACTGAAATACAGTCTATTAAAATTATTGTTCAAACAGGTCGTCTAATCTAATATTTGATATCTCTATTGGCCTTTAGGGGTGGAAAGTAAATTATACAATATCCCAAAGTCAATTCAAAAACGATAGCATGATAGTAATCAAGTACGTAATCCAATATTATAGCCTACATATTCATTTCCCACTTTCTCAACAAAACTCCCTTTCCGTTCCCTAACGATTACATCAGTGATATCTCTACTCTGAAAGGCAGTTTTGACAATGTTACAATGCAGCCCAGCTGGCAGTCAGCTGATCTGTAGGACCGCTGACCTTCACAATACATTGCAGATGTGACCCCCGCGGCCAGCTGGAGTGGGCACGGGCCCTCTGGGGCTCAAAATAGCTCCATTATTGGCCTTGCGTAATCGGGATTTGCTAAAAGGTGTGGCATAAGGGCAGAGCTGAGTAGACCTTTAAATCCAGCAAAAAAGATCCTTCCTGGGTGACGAAACATTAACTGCTAACAAATTCAAATAGTTTATTTCCTACACATCAGTACATAAGTGGATATGTCCTCGTAGAGACTATGGGTATGTGTGCTAGGAAAAGATTTTTTTACTAATGCAAAGTACAAAATTAAATACCCCCGTCGCAGCAGACCTGCGTACTCAGCGAATTTCCAATGGAATTTTGGTATATTTCCTATTTCCCCATAAAATCCATGGGGATGAGAATATGTAGGTTTGCCGCCATAATATGGGTTTAGTTGGTAAATATAAGTTAAATCCTATCTAGTGATTGTACTTACCAAATTGTATAAGGTTATGGTGTTCTGTTTATTTTCCCCATAAACCCCATGGGGGTGAGTATGTAGGTTTGCCGCCATATGGGTTTTGTAAGCAAGTATAAGTTAAACCTTATCTAGATAATGTACATACCAAATTTGATTAAGTTATGTCAATAAATAAGCAAGATATAGGGTTTTCTTGATTTCCCATAAGAATAACATGGAAAACACATTTTTTGATTTTCCCCGTAACCAGTTATGCTAAGATAAAAATTCAAAATACCAAATTGTTTGTTTTTTTAAGCTCTTTTAAATGGTTTGAGTTAAAATTGTTGAATTTTAAAAACTAAGGTCGAAAAATGCCAAAAACCCATTTTTAACCCTTTTGAAACCCCATAAAACCCCGTTCCAATGGTCCGATCATTCTGGTTCGCGAACTCAACCTAGTAGATGCTGGCTTACACCCCTGTACCAAATTTCATCAAAATCGGAGGTTCCGTTCAAAAGTTATCGTGTTCACGGACACATAGATAGATATATATATATATATATATATATATATATATATATATATATATATATATATATATATATATATATATATAGATATATATACATATATATCAATTTGAACGAACGGTGTTTTTGGCTTCTAGGGACCTCAAAACGAAAAAGTATCATGGTCCCGGGCTTAGGTCTTACCGTGACTACTACCGTAATAGCGTATTCCCTATAGGGAAATTCGCTAAAAATCGAAAAAGGGTTAAATATAAAAAATACAAACTAACAACATAGGGATAGTGCATTATGAACTAAAATGGTGTATGCTGTACTAAATTGGTACAATTTAAATAAATTATGATCTCGACAAAACTAAATTCAGTGTACCAACAAAAAAACCTATAATCAGTATCTAACGATTCTGGTATTTGATTAGTGCCTCAGATTTTATGTGGTCGTTAGCTCGCTCATTGGTGAGGCAGAGCAGCCAACGACTATGACCCATCCCTGTAACACTCACCCTGCTGACCGATTCTTATTTTCAGAGGAAGATAAAATTGAACTAAAGGTGCTGGGTAAAACGTATTAGGCTTTTCTAATCTATCGTGAAGTTTTGATGTGAAACAGAGAACTGTGGAATTACCGTACTTCTGGTTTGATAGTGGTTTTGTGTTTCTACAAATATACTTTAAACAGCTTACCTGGTTGCAGTCTGGACTAATTTACTATTCCGATGTTACTTAAATATTTTTACCCCTTTATTCAATGTTGCAAAAGTACTATACCTGCAGTTCAAAATTTGATATATTAAATAAATCTATTCTATATATATAATACGTGATGCCATTTTTTTGTTAACACTACTCCTCCCTTATTTCTGGACCAATTTTAAAGTTTGAGGTGTCAAAAGAATGGTCTCAGTTCGTAGTTTTGCAATAAGGTTTTAGATTTTTTATATTTTAATTCTGAAGCCCATGGAAAGCCCTCAAAGTTCGTTTTTTGTCCATAAGATTAACATGGGGAACAATTTATATGGAATTGCTAAATAAAACAGCTGTTGATAGTTAAACAAACAAACACATATATTAAAAGCTGAATAGAAGCAAATTGAACTGGTACTGAAATATCGACACAATTTCATACTTTAATACGAGGAGTGTCTAATCTGAGGTTTTAACCTTTTCTCAAAATGTAGCGGGTAGACTTGGTTTGAATGTTTTATTTACGTGTAGGCCAATATGGAGACAAAAATAAGATTAGTAACTTAACCCTATAAAATTAATTTTTCTGTACGAACCAATTTTGGAAATTGAAATTTTTTATCTGGTTGGGTTGTCCGATTAGTATTGAAACAGTAACGGAAGGTGACAAATATTAAAATAGAACTAAATTTATGTGCATGGGTTTTTAAACTGCTGTTAACTATATAATTTACAGGAAAATTAAGGAAAAGGGATGGTTGGTTGTAGGCGTAATAATCTGTTTGTTTACTACAAACAAATTTTATGCAGAATGCTACACATATTAAAAAAACTTGTTTAAAAGAGACATTTTAATGTTTTTTACCTCCACTATATAAAAAAGCTTATTATAAAAACGGTTTGTATAAAGAGAAATTTTAACCAAAATTTTAATGCACAATTTTAACTAAAATGGAATACACCATCAAAGATGTAGATTCTTTTAATGTTTATGATTTCTTAATTTAAATTTTGTAATGCCATAGACAGTTAAGTTCATGAGGATTTAGTTCTTTATAAATAGTAATGTGGACTCATTCACTATTTTGACGACTAGGTACCTCATCAGTACTACAAAACAGCCGTATAGTGGAGTGCTGCATAACTCATAGGACTGGGGAGTTGTAGTGAAATGTTGATTTTTATTCTGTTGTCATTTACTTTTTATGTTTGATGAACTATGTAGATCCAACATCTGTGAATTTATTCTAAATTTTATAGGAGTGTTTAGACAGAGGCCCTAAGACAAATCGGCAAAAGAACAACAACGTAATCTTAGCTAATTTATATCTAAAAGAACAACCACCAAATCTCAACACTATCGCATTGGTAAGTTGGAAAATTAGTAATGAAGATCGACTGATGAAACATCAATAATGTTTAATCGGATTTTCACTATAATTTGATTTGTATTCAAAGTAGGCCTAACTCTGTTCGTCATCATTTAAGTAATGATGCTTTCTAACAACTGGTCGATGTTAGATAGTAACGAGACTGGGATTTGGACCGTTCCCCGTCAAAACGTTAAAAAATGCCACTGGCGTATATAGACACTAGAAAAATTAACATGGAGTTAGGTTTGATCACCAGGTATACTCTAATAAATGCAGCGCATTGCGCTGCACGGGCCCCCTAGTATACATTTTAATCGAATACTCAGTTCTTTATCCCATACTACTTTCAACATCAATTCATATTTGCCTTCAAATAAGCCCAGATAACGTATTAAATAACGATAATATATATACTGACATATTAGTAAAGACTATGTCACATATGAAAAAAGTATATAATAAATTTTTATTTCAGCAATATGTTGCTATCGAATTATACAGTCATTGTTTACAAAAACTAATTAAAACAACAAAAATATATCTAGACTAGGTTACGCTTTATGATCACTGTACTGTCATATTACTGTATGATTAAGGTTAAGTTTATGAATACTTGGTAAACCCCTTGTTACCACTACTTACCCAGCTGTATTATTTGGGCGTATAAAATAATCGAACTAAAAAATTATTGTGAGTTTACTATATAATAGGGACCAAGAAAGAATTTTTATTGTAATATAACATTTATTCATTTTAAACTATTTTGAAATAAGCACTATGCGTTTAATTTATAAATTGTTAATTAAATCGCTTGCTGCAGGAATTAAACTCGACTTTAGTAGTATATTATCTAACATTAGCCTAGTATATATAAATGAAATTAATAAAATTGTGGACTTTTTTTCTTATGTTGGTAGTTTTTATTCTTTACCTTAGCTCAATACTTATTCAACAAGTGAAATTTTTGGAACACCTTCAAAGCAGCAAACAATACAGACCTGTCACCTAGTTGCGTTGAGAAATTCGTAGGCGCATCATAGTTACTGCTATGTTAAAAATGATCATAAGACAATAAAATAATTTATGAATAAATCAATCTTTATTGGATGATAAATAAGTTGTTATTGGTTTATATTTAAAAAGAGGCTCGTTTTAATAAATATAAACTTTGTAATAAAAATAACCAATCATAAGATAGTTGTAAAAAAATAAAAGTATTTTACAACAATAAATAAGCCTACTAAAAAATTTATGTTTCTTTTACCATAGCAGATCCATTGAAATAGTTTTTCTTAACTTAAAACAAATAAGCAGGGATTTTAGGAAATTGATTACAAATTTACATATTCTCGATTTATCGATTTGCTAATAAAAAGTCAACTAAAAGTGTAGTTTTGGGTGGTTACTGACAATGACAATATTTGATTGGTCGAGTGTATTTGATTCAAAACTAAACATACCGTTTTAGCAATTACAAGTGATAGCCGAAATAAAATTTCTCGGTTTCTAACAATAAGTAGGGCCTACACTAGTTATTTCTTAGACCATACTTTCATAACTAAACTTAGTTCATGTAGTCGTAATTCTGGGTGTATTAATACTAAGATACCTATACTTAAGGACTTGTTTTTTCTGGATTGAGAAGCAGATATATATATCTCTCAAAGACCTCTGCTTCTCAGTTTTACTGATATTACCATGAGGGGGGCTGTGAAATCAGTAAACTGGTACCTTTAAATATACAGTACCTGGGGGCCGAGCATTTGCTCGGTAAACTCAATCTACTATATATTTGTCAAATACCACTCACTCACACATCAGAGTATCTCCAAAACTATAAGGCCTAGAGTGTTAAAACTTGGCATATAACATCATATTTGCTAAAAAACGCTCACTAAGAAACGGGTTTGCAAAATTCCGTCAAGGCTCCGCCCCACACGACTTCAAAATTTCGTTACAATGTTATTCTTATATGGAGCACTTAAAATACGAATCTAGGAAACAACGAATCTCCGAACTATAGGACCTACAGGGTTGAAATTTGGAATGGTAGTTCCTCTTTGTCTATAGGTGCTCACTAAGAAATGGATTTGCGAAATTCCTTCAGGGCTCCGCCCCACACGACTTCAAAGATTTGATGTAATTAGCTGTTGGTGAAATAATACATTTAAAAGTATGACATGACCATATGACAATATTTTTTATCTTTGTAAACAATTTAACTGGTGTAAAAATGTATTAGAGTTTAGGTTAGGTTAGTTAATCTACTTTGTCAAATACCACTCACTCGGTATCATCGAATCTTTATAACCATAGGGTATAGGGGGTTGAAATTTGCCATGGACGTTCCTCTGTGTTAAAAAATGCTCAATAAAAAACGGTTTTGCATAATTCTTTCAGGTCTCTACCCCACAGGACTTCAAAAGTTCCATTTAATATTATTCTTATGGCCAATATTTTATACAAATCAAGGCAACAACGAATCTCGATGTTAAAATTTGGCATGGGGTTCTTCTTTGCTCATAGATGCTTACTATGAAACGGTTTTGCGAAATTCCATCAGGGCTCCGCCACATAGGACTTCAAAATTTATATCTCATGTTATTCATAGCTAATTTTTAGTTCGAATCTAGGAAACAATGAATCTGAAAAACTATAGGATCTATAATGATGAAATTTGACGTGGACGTTCCTCTTTGCTCATATGTACGTGCTCACTACGAAACTGTTTTGCAAAATTCTATCAGGGCTCAGCCACACAAGATTTCAATTTTTGTCTAATGTTATGCTTGCCAGTTTTAAATATGAATCTAGGGAACAACGAATATGAAAAGCCAGATGACTTAAGAGGTTGAAATTTTAAATGGAAGATACACTTTGCCCATAGGTGCTCACTAAGAAACGCTTTTGTAAAGCATCTTTACGGTTTCGCCCCACAGGACTTCAAAATTACTTTTGGGGCCTGCATGGTTGAATTTTGGCATGGACGTTCCTCTTTGCTCATAGGTGCTCACTAAGAAACGCTTTCACAAAAATCCCTTCAGGGCTCCACCCCACATCCCACATGTCTTTGAAATTTCAATATAATATTACAATTATTGCCAATTACAATACGAATTGAAAGAAACAACGAATCTATAAACTATAGGGCCTGCGGGATTGAAATATAGAGTAGTCTCTTTGTTCAAGGGTGCTCAGTAAAAAGTTGTTTACACATTTATCTTCATTGCTCTGCCCCAAATAACCTCAAAATTACTATAGAGCATACAGGGTTAGTTTTTTGCATAGACGGTCATCTTTGCTCATAGGTATTCACTAAGATACTAGATACTGGAGGGGAACCAATAAAAAATACTCGAAGGACCTGAGGTAAACTATTAAAAAGAACTTCAAAAGAGAGATGAGATGGAGGTATATTCAAAACAAGAGTAAAGGATGTTGTAAACAATGGCATGTTAGTTAAAATACAAATATTGAAAAGATGTGATAATGAAAGTAAATTATTAAAATAATGGGGTGTGATTTGCTGCATTTATTACTTTATATAAATTGAACAGTTTTGAAAATATAGTTTTTTTAAGTCCTTTAGGGCTCCACCCCACTGGTCTTAAAAATTACTCTATGGCCTACTGAGTTAAATTTGGCATTGATGTTCCTCTTTGGTCACTAAGAAAGGATTTTGCGATTATCCTCTAGGGCCCCACCCCACAGAACCTTTAGGTTACCATAGAACCTACAGAGCACATTTATATTTACTCAAAGGTACCAAGAAACGGATTTGCATATATAGTTTTTGAACTCCTTAAGGGGTCCGCCCCTCAGGACTTAAAAACCTAAGGGGCCTACGGGGTTGAAATTTGACATGGATGTTCCTCTTTGCTCATAGGTAGTCACTAAAAAATTGTTTTGGAAATATAGTTCTTGGATTCATTTAGGGCTACGCCCCACTAGACATAAATTACTCTATGGCCTACGGGGATGGAAATTGACATGGACGTTCCTCTTTACTCATGGGCACTCTCTTAGAAACGATTTTGCAAATTTTTTTAGGGCTCTACCCCACAGAACCTTTAAGTTACCATAGATCTTACAGGGTTGAAATTTTAAGTGGACATTCCTCTTTACTCGAAGGTACTGAGAAACTGTTTTGGAAAAATAGTTTTTGAAGTCCTTTAGGGCTACACCCCACTGGACTTAAAATTACTCTATGACATACGGGGTTATTATTTGATATGGATGTTCCTCTTTGCTCAAAGGAAGTCACCAAGAAACGGTTATGGAAATATAGCTTTTGAAAGGCTTTATGGCTCCGCCCCGCACTGGACTTAAAAATTACTCTATTGCCCATGTGGTTAATATTTGACATTCCTCCTCTATTTCGTTCCTCTTTGCTCATAGGTGCCCCGCTCTCACTATTTCAATGTATTAATCTTAATGTATATCTTAAGGAAGAATATTTCGTAGGTCTTAAAAGAAATTAAAAATAAAATTGAACACGGGCGAAGCCGTGACGGGCAACAGCTAGTCAGTAATATTCTTTATAGTAGGCCTAATATCAGTTACAGACAGTGTGCTAAAATGCCCAGTGCGAATAGGCTTATTTCTTGTTATAGACGAGCTAGTTCGCTCCTCTCACTCGCTTTTCAGACAGTTTCCATGTAGGCCTACAGATGCTGCACTCTGGTGTATACTTGTTGAAACACACGTTGAATCTATAATAAGTGGATTCTAATCTATACTTATTTAATACGCTAAGGGTTTTTTGTCTTAAGAACTCCTCCTACAATTTTCAACCAATTTTCAAGTTTTTGGTGTCATTGGATACGGCTTGGTCTGTAGTTATTTCCGCCAAAAATTGATGAGAATCGGACTGAAAATAAAGGCGCTATCCACCATTGAAATCTCGAAGTTTCCCATTTAAATAACATTGGGATTGAATAAAGCATTTCAAACATATGTTAATAATCAGCTGTAAGTACGTGTAGTTTTGGTGATTAAAGAGATTCACAATATTGGATTGGTCGGATGTCATTGATTTAGAGCTAAAAGTAGCTTTTGTATTGTATTAAAATAAATTGCTCGATTTTGAGCAACACGTATACTAGTTTTTTGTTAACAGCTCTTCTTATAATTCTCACTAATGCTTTTGTTTTTACATTTAAATGCAATTCTACAAATATAATTGTTGTTTTACACTTTTATATGACTTTTATCCATCTAAACATTCATAATCAGCAGTATAAAGACGATTTAAAACATAATAAATTATTTTTACCATACAGTAGAACAATTTAATTTATTAGCTGGTTGCCATGCAAAACCACATGCTTACACTGGAACACGTGGCCTGCACTTTGACAGTTGAGTCAGCTGTTTTCATTATTTATTTGTTTTGTGATTTTTAACATCATAAGAGCAATGTTAAAATGTTAGAAAATTTCAATTCAAAATTATTAAAAAATAATATTTTTCCTGGCAAAGATATTAATTTGTATGTACCTTAATTTCATCTCAGAACTAAGTTATTTAGCAAAGTTTGAGGAAAATCGTTCGAGCCGTTATTAAGATTCATATGCAAACATACATACAAATATATCATACTAGTATTAGAGTATAGGAGAGGATAGAATTTGCATTATATATCACAGCTGTTTACACGTTTTCTTGTTGAAGAACATATGACATAGCATATTTATAGATGTTGGTAATATTTCAGTGATGTATCAGGGTCAGAGATCTTTGTCGATACTTATATCACTGAAAGTAATTTTTCAGTGATACAATAATTCCGTAGGTACAATAATTTGATGATCGCAACAAACGAGCTCACTTAAAAATATCATTAAAATTCGAAGCTTCTCTCTTTCGATTAGGCCTATTTGTTCATGGAGAAGCATTGTCATTCAGAATATGTTAAAATAAAAAAAGTTCTGTTTCAACGACTTATCAACTTATTGATTTAGAAACATGAGTTCGACTGTTTTTTTTCTGCACGCATTTAACGACATGTGAAAAAATGGCACAACAGCCGAATCAGAATGCCACGACAACAACTGCAAGCCAGCTGTTTAATAAGGTCAATCGCTTATAGGCAGTCCCTCGTCGATCATAGGCATGTGCCGCATTGATGTTATCTTTGTTAACTTATTACAGCGTTTTACGTAGTTTTTATTTTTAAAAATTTAAAAAGTTTTACTTTATATTTAATTTTTAAATTGTTTTTATGGAAAAGCTGTGATTCTGAAAGGCGCTCTAACTTAGAGCTGTTATATGTTATCGGGTGTTTTTCCCACTCCAAACAGTGTTTATATCAAATAAGGTTTCTAGTGTACTAGTTGGGTTTAGTTATTACATGTCTACTAAACGCGAAAATGAAGTATTCTACGAGGTAAGCAACTTAAATTACTATTGTTGAAAATAACCCTAAAATTCTTCCGAAATGTTTTAAGTTTAATTGATTCACAATATTAGATTTTACATAATTCACTACCCTCTTCTAACTTGTCGTTAGCTTATTTTTGACATCTATAGCCTACTTTGCATTAAAAATAAGATATATGGTGTGGATTTGTAAAAAGATAAAACTGAAAAAATTTAAACGAAAATTGTCATAAAACAACAGTGTACGAGTTCGCAAACTAGATTTTGACTGATAACTTTGTAGAGAAAGGGTCCTTAAGAACTTTAAATGCATCAATATCGCTTTTACAGAAAGTGATATTCTGTTAATTGGTTTCGGCAGCCAATTTCGCTTCTAGTACCGAAAATAACTATTGCAGTAAATAATACTCTACTTACCAAATATTCTAATTATTCTAAGGTAAAGGTTATGTAGGTACTATTTCATTTTAAGAAAATTTATTTTTCATAAGACTATCAAATCTTTTACTAGGCCCACATATTTTTTGAATTATGGAGTACAAAAAATAGGGTTTGGTAGTCTGCAGGTATGAGTGTCTGTGGAAATGAATATACTATTTCAAACCCACTTTACTGGTGCGATTTTGATCAAATTTTGTACCTAACCCAATGACGTACTTGGAAATTAATATTAATTACGTTGTCTTCTTTCACCCATTTTCAAAGTAAAACTACCTACATCCTACATCCAAATAAAATCTACAGCGCAAACTAACTAATCACGCTCACCATAAGCCCATTAGTGACAGGGAAAGACTAACAATGTGCGGGTGAACTTGAATGACCTTTGTACTGGTAAATCGGACGCAATGTTGTCAAACAAACAATCACGAACGGAAACTTGAGTGATATATCTATATTAACGTGACTTAACCTAACTTACTAAACCATATTTAAACTCGGTTATAACGGACAATTACCAAATTGTAAATCGTCTCTGTGGTTTTTTAAAGTCGTTTACCCTATTACACCCTCCCTCCACATAAAAAAGTAATAAAAATTAAAATTACCCGTTGGAAGTATTTTAATTACACTTTTATTTTTAATAATTGATTGCTTATAGCATTCTACCGCAATCACGTTTTACATAGTCAAATTTAAATAATTGTGTACTTTCGTCTTGTGTAAAAGAATAATAATTTTAAAATATAGACCACATTAATTAAGATTTCCTTTCAATATCACAAACATTTGTAAAGTTTCAACTTGTTTTTCGTTGTTGATTTTAATCTAATCTTCAAATAAATATTCAGCAATACGAACGCTAAGCTTCAAACTAGATTTCTTAAAAAAAAAAATCTATTAGAACTGTTATTGCTGTAGGCCATACTGCTCAAGTTGACTGATTCTTCTTTACCGACAGCGACATCAGAGAGCCTGACGGAAAACGTTGGAACTCAGACGTCAATACTGCATTATAGTTCGTGATTGAATACACCATAGAAAAGTTGAAGAATACACTTTTATATATGTAATTATTAAAGGTTTTTTTAACAGCGGTAAAATGAAAAGAAAATATAATATAAGGCTTCTATTGCCTAACATAACGTCCCAAAATATCGTATTTCTCATTAATTAGATTTTGAGAATCAACCGAATCGTTCTTATATTAGTTTTTTGTGCAGGGTATGTAATTTGTTATCAACTGATGTAAAAATTAACTGTTTTATTTCCACACATTAAAGAATGTAGTTGCAAAGTCTGTCTGCATATTTTTCTTGAGGATTATCTTTTATTGTTATTTATGAAATAATGGGAAAAAACTATTATGTGAATGATTATATGCTATGTTATGTTTTTTTTCTGAGTGTGAACTCAATACAGTAATTGTAAAATATAATACCTTTAGAGTAAACATGTAATTTAAGATCACCAGCTAAGATAGGCCTATACATCTCCATGTGATAACTACTTACTAATCGATCGTATAAATTGTACGTAATATTTAAAGAACTAAGTGTTTGAATTATTTATATGTTTTTTTTTTATTTTTCGTTTATTTCACACAACAACCAAGAAGCAATTAATTGAAATGTTCTGAAATACAAGACCTTTCCAATCGTGCCAATTGATTTAATTTAGAGGTCATTTAGAGATAAGCTAACAAAGCAATCCTGATATTAGAGGAAAGTACCCAAAGTTGGGCCCCCATTTTGTTTTTTTTCAATTCTAGTAAAGAGATACTGAGTTAAATTAGCAAAATGTGTTTCATGACATTCCTTGGTAAGTACTTAATAAGATTCCAGAAGATTAACTTCTTAAAATTACAACAAATATAAAAATAAAAAATAATTGTGAAAATTTACACCTTTCAACTTTTAGGAAATAGGTTCCAAAAGTGGGCCCCCTTTAAAATTTGATAAAATAATGATAATAACTCCTTGAAAATCAACCACAATAGAAAAAGTGCAAATAATATATAACTTTAAGTTTGAGGATGGATTAAATCAAACTGGAAACATGTTTAACTATTATTTAATGTTTTACTAACTTCTACATTTCATTTTCAAAAAATTCCAAGATTTCATTTTGGATTTAGTCTTTGTTATTTTGTTGTTTTAAAATCTGAAACACAGAGCAACACGAACCTAACTTTTGTTAAATCCTCCTTTTTCAGAAAAAAACATAAAATGATAAAAGGGGGCCCATTTTTGGAACCATTATGGGGGCCCGACTTAGGGCACACACGTGTTTCAAATAAAAGATGCCATTACTTTATATAAAATAAAGGTAGCTACTTATAAACCATAATAAACGATAGCTTATTCAATAAGGATTAACGTGGTGTATAACAATAAGTTCTTATCGGTAAACCCCTGGGAATTGTTGAGCACACTTTATAAACATGTCTCATACTGTCTAAAGGTTAGGTTGCAGACACATGCAATGCAGCGATACACAACAGAAAACGTCTGAACTATTAGTTTTAGGTGCGTCAGCTAGTCTGCAGCACCTCACCGAGTCATAACACTGGGGGCCCGACTTAGGGACCGGGGCCCGAGCTTGGCTCATCGATATATACTTCTGGATCGCGCGCTGCCACTGCCGGCTGTGCCGGCCGAGGGTTGCGTTCACTAAAAATTGAAGGCGGTGGGTGGCAAAAGCGCTCCGCAGCGAATCACGATAGCATTGTAGCGTCACTTACGCCTTTGTTTTACGTGGTGAAAAATAGTTTTAGGACATTATCATTGTGTGTTATATTTCTTAACTACACGTCCAGTTAGAATAATATTAATAACAGTCTCCAACAATAATTTAATATTTTTAAAGCTTTTATTGTACATTCTAAAGATCTATCAATATACCCAATAGAAGTTTAACGTATTTAAAAAGTCAATTTGTTAGGATGAAATAAAACAACTATATAGGTATAAAAATTAATTTATTACTGATAAACTCCTGCAAAAAGTAATAAAAAAAACTTAAAAACGCTCACAGGTTACAAAACAAAATAGTCGTTGTTAATTTTTTGTCTTAATCCTAAATTATTCTTTTTTGTTTCCTCTGATGTTTTTCTTTTTGCTATGTGATGGAACAAAATCTTAAAAAATACTTTACAAATGTACTTAATCAGAATTATAACATGAGAACCTGTAAACTCATCATTAATTGAATGTGATTGAAAAACACTTTCCTTAAAATAGTTACAAACTCTTACAGTTAGTTTGAAGTTGTTTTCTTTACACTAAACTGAATTGAATTTTATTACGAAACTGAAAAAATGTCTGTTTGATAAAATAATAAACTTTACATACAGTACCTTTACATTACAGTACCTTACTTTACATACAGTTATTATATTATTTGTTATTCCAAATAATATAATAACGAAAACGAAAGCATAATATTGATAATATGCTACTAACTATTAGCATTAATAAAATCGTATGAACTACAATTGCAGTTTAAAATAGTTTTGCTTGCAAAATAATGAAATAGGCATAAATAAAATAAAATAATTATATAGGCTAGATGACAAAAAATATAATTATAAAACTCTAAGTTAAATTAGGCCTACTATGGGGGAACTATTGCGGCTACATGATGTCATAAAACCATTGACGATTGTAACCTATAGCATAATGCAAATATACCGTATCTAAAATGTAAAAAAATCTGTTTGTAACCTTAGAAGATAAAAACATAAATTCAAAACTGAAAAAAGAAGATAATAAACAAGTAGTGCCTAACACAATAAAATATACTTACCGATGAAAAGAAATGTCGCTCCCTTTCTTCCATCTTGATACGAAATTAAACGCTGAACAACTTTTTACCATTAAACTGTTTTTGCAATGCTAATACTAAACATCATACCTTTGAATACCTTTACCTTTATTGAAATGGCGACCTAACTCAATAGGTAGTTTAAAGCCAAGTATGAATGAGGGATGAGTGTAGGATGATTGTGGCGCAATCTTGTAGTCTTGTTACTGACTAAGGCCGACATTCTCCTTAGACAGGACTGTCAATTCATAGCCCAACAGCCAATGGTATATCTAGGGACCTACAGTTTAACGTGGGATCCGAACCACAAGTAATACCCATAACACATGAAACAACTAGGTACGAGATACTAAAATCTATTTGCAACATATAGCCTACAATTGAAAATGTGACAAAAACCAGACGAAAAAACCTAAAATAAGACTATAAATTCAGCTTGACCTGTCCGTTGTGAAGCCAACATAGAAATAACTGCAAAATGCAGCTTTCTTGGGAGATACCGCCTAAAATCAGCTGTTAATGTCATTGGAGGCTTTGATCAGTTGATATACATTGGTTTTCAGCAAGTTCTCCAGTGCCATCTTTAGTTGAAGGCCACGCAACACATATGACGCTTAGTACGATCTGGCGCTCTTGCCACCCAGCTCCTTCAATTCGCCCAGGATGCAACCCGCAATACTCCGCTGTGCGACGACCGGCGGATAAATAAATCCAAAATCAAAAGAAACTACGTTAAACCTTGGCTGACTAAAGGCATCCGTATCTCATCACAAAAACTAAAAGAATTAGATATGAAGAAGAAGATAAATAAGTCAAATGAATTTAACGAATTCTATAAATTATATAAGAAAATATACCGCTCTGTTATAAAGGCTGCCAAAGCTCGAAGTATGTACGAACGACTGAGTAATAGCAGTAACGTGGCTATGGATGCGTGGACGATAATAGATACTGATAGAAAAAAGAAACCGGTCCCCTTACCCGCTGATAAGCCGGGTCCCGAGGAATTCAATTGTTACTTTGGAAACCTTGGTAAACAAAAACATTCATTGATAACTGAACCTTTTGTACAGTCCGTGGTCGAATTAAGTTGTTCAAGTACCCTCAGTTTATATCCTACAGACCCTAGTGAAGTTTATGAAATAATCACAAATTTAAAAAATTCAAATTCAGCCGGTCACGACGGTATAACTCACAAAGTTATCCGTCAATGTGCATACCAAATAGCTTCCCCCCTTTCAGAATTGATTAATGCATCTCTAGTAGAGGGTAAATTCCCACAACAATTAAAACAATCAATAATACGCCCTGTATTTAAAGACGGTCTCTCAAATTTGCCGCAAAATTGGCGGCCAATTGCAAATGTTTCTACTTTTTCAAAACTTTATGAACATGTATTCGCTCGTAGATTACTAAATTTTATGTTTAATCATAATTTGCTTTGTAAGGAGCAGTACGGATTTGTAAAAGGGAAAAATACAACGGATGCCTTGGTTAATTTTTTCATGTCAGCCGTCAATGCTTTGGATCAAAAATTTAAATCTGTAGGGGTATTTTTAGACATACAAAAAGCTTTTGATTGTTTAGATCACAAAATTATGTTTGAAAGATTACACAAACTAGGCGTGCGCGGAACATCCCTCAGCTGGATAAAATCGTTCCTACAAGAAAGAACCCAAAGAGTGGAAATAAATAGGGAAAAATCTAAAAATATTACAATGGACTTTGGAATTCCCCAGGGTACAATTTTGGGCCCAGTTATATACATTTTATATACCAACAACTTAACAAGAAACTTTGATAATCTACACATTACAATGTATGCCGATGACATAGCTATCCTTTTTAAAAATAAATCGCTTTCAAATTTAGAAAATGACAGTTTTATACAGTTAACAAATCTCTACCAGTACCTTAACAGCAATAACCTCCATGTAAATCCAAGTAAAACAAATTGTCTATTATTCGGCCTTCAAAACAATCTTTCAGCAGATCATCCAGTAATGGTAATGAACGATTTCGAGCTACCATTTACAACTGACAACAAATACTTAGGATTAATTTTTGATGAAAATTTCACCTGGATTCCATACATAGACACCCTTTGTTCTAAATTATCATCACTGTTATTTTTATTAAATCGTTTTTCAAAATTCCAAGATGTTTTTATAATGAGACTAATTTACTCTTCTCTTATCGAGTCACGACTAACATACGGTATCATTTTATGGGGATCAGCTTCTGAGTCTGCACTTTTGCGTGTATTCAGGCTGCAAAAAAGGGCTATTCGAATAATGGCCGGAATAAATAGAAGAACATCTTGCCGAACATTTTTCAAATCCCTAAATTTTTTAACTTTATATTCTTTGTATATTTTTGAAATGTTAGTTTTTTACAAATTCAAATTTCCTTCCATTCAAACAGGAGCAGACGTGCATAATTATAATACTCGTCATCGGCACAATCACAGGCAAACTCCACACAGATTAACACTCTCAGCAGCCCTACCTCAAAATATCGGACCAAAATTGTACAATAGGCTCCCGGATTACATTTAATTACAAGACACCCCTGTAAAATTCAAAGCTTTGTTAAAATCATTTTTGAAAGAAAATGCTTTTTACTCAGTTGGTGAGTATTTACAATACCAGGAAGGATAAAATATTATTTGTTTATTAGTTATAAAGATTTGGTTTATTTCTTATTCTAATAACAGATTAGTTAAAAATATATATATATATATATGTGTGTAACCAACTACATGACTAGATACATGACTGCTGTAATACAATTGTACAATTGTCAATCTACGGCAATAAAGAATTTGAATTTGAATTTGAAACCGGCCCGCTCCACACGGGCCTTATGGGCAGCGCGCGATCCAGTAGTATATATCGATGGCTTGGCTACTCTCCTCTACAGAACCCGGCGCTTAGGTTGTAAAACTGTTCCCGGATTAGGCCAAGTAGGTTACTGTTGGATGACTTGCTGAAGTGCTCTCCATCGAAGGCTGCTTGGCGGGCTAATCGCCAGGATTAGTGGTTTGCTCTTGAAGGCATTGACGATCATGCCCTATCAAAATACACTTAGAGTTACGCCACGTCAAATAATTTTAAAATTCTTTAAATATATTAAGAAACGTCAACATTTTCCAGTTAAAAAAAGTTTAATCTAATCTAGTTTTATGTAAAGATATAATCAGGAGAAAATGTTGAAACGCACTGTGAAACATTGATAGACATATATGAGTCGGAAATAGAAAATTTAAATCATCAGTAGAAGTTTTACGAGTTCTTTTGCATAAGTTTTTTGTCTCGCGTTCTAGTCTATAGATTTCAGATACTTATATAACGAGACTGGTTCAACTATTTTAAACATCAAAACATCCAGTATGTTAAAAAATAAAAAAGGAATTAAATTTTCCGATTTGGCTACAACTCAAATATTTTGAGAATATAAATATTCATTTTATCAACTCAAAATTTTGAGAATATAAATATTCATTTTATCACATAGGTTTCTCACCTTTATTAGATCCCAAAGCCCAAAATGGGCATTTTAAGTTATCCAATGATAAAAATAAAACTCTTTATTTAGGAAAGAAATTAAAGTTGCTCGTAGGATAATAAAAAAAGTGTATCTCAGAAAGAAGAAGATTAATATTGTATATACCAGCTAAGAAACGATGTTCTTAAAGTATTTTACTGAAAAATAGTCTAAATCAAACGTACGTAAAGGACATTTATTAGTTTAATATTATAATACATTTAGTTTCAAATTTGTTTTTGAATTATAAAACTTTTCAACCACAATCGTAACATTATACAAGTGTACCGTTGGCTAGAAATCGAGTAATTTAATTTCAATACCTGGACCACATTTCATTAATAAAAAAAGTTACCTTTTGTTCTCAATAAATTACACCTAATAACAACTGTACATTAACAGATGTTAAAATGCTCAACCCAATCCCAATATTATTCTTATGCGATAATTTAAAATTCCAATGATAGATCGCGCCAATTGTAGTAAGTCAAATTCTCATAAGTTTTTTGCGTAAACTGGATAGTAAACAGAATATCAAACAACACAAAAAAAAAAATTAAAAATCGTTTGGAGAAGTTTCAATAAAAAATAAGAAAAAGCGTATTAATAATTCTTTTCGTACAGTTGGATTGAAATTGAGCAAATTAGTTTGGATATTTTAAATTTAACGTTTATTTTTAAATCAATTACACAAGACAATCTTTTGTGATTATTACTAAACACCCAAAACTACACTTAAAACACTCAATCTAATCCCAATGATATTTTAATGGAATAATTTGAAATTTTATCTATGGACAGCACCTTTTTTAAGTCCAGTTCTCATCAGTTTTCTACAGAAACAACTACAGACCAAGCCCAAACGACACAAAACAACTTGTAAATTGGTTGAAAATTGTAATAGGAGTTTCAATCACAAAATAAATAAAGATTTTACTCTTACAGCTTTTTGTTAGTTGATTAATTTAGCAATTTTTTCTAAAGAATTGCGCATACGAAGACGTTTTTACGGTAAACCTTCATGCGAGATTATAGCAGAATAGATGGCGAACTTTTTGTTCGGTCACTCGATATGATATGAGTGTACCGTGAACCTGTCCGTGTGCTAACTAATGAAAAACACCAGAGGGCGTCCTTGTATGCTTTATATCTGATGCATCACTGGGAATTATGCAATTCTTTGGTTCGTCGTGAATAAAACTGCTATCGGTTTTCGCAAGAAGTAGGCCTAGGCTTAAAATTCTCCCAAATTTCCTTCTCCCGTCCAGATTAAATTACTATGGATAATACTTCAAGGATTTTGATTTTTTTATTAAGGGGGTTTTGGCCACAAGGAATCGATTGGAGTTGGTCCCATGGCTGAGAAAATTCCGGTTTTCGTCCTAGAGCCCTTCAAATTTCCCATGGTATCCTTATGGAGATTTTTAAATTGAACAAAAATCAGCTGATGACTGTAGATATAAACCAATGTGTTAGATCTTTAACCTGGTATTTAGGAAAATTATACCAAAGAGCAGTACCCTTCGGCCTGGTGAGTGAACGAATTGAACGAGCTCGTCTCAAGAAGGAAGAGGGAGGGCGAGTGAATGGAGTGAACGATCTTTGTGTGAGAATGAAAGTAATAATTTTTACCGAGCTTGAGCTCGGTCCCCCTGGTTCTACATCAAAATTTATTATTTTTAATTAATCATATAAACAGGTGTTATCTTTAAACTATTTGGGGAAAATCTCATTAAAAGTATTGAGGGATTATTGGTAATAAAAAACCTGGTGGAAGTTGCAAATGAGCTCACCTAAAGAGCACAAATTCCCCAGGTCATTGCATAGAATGCCGGGTTATAGCTAGTTCTATAAAAATCAAACACCAGCAATATATTCTTTACAATGAATAGTTTCCCATCAAGAAATTACTTCCTATTTTCCTTGATCCAAACAATTCAAAATTCTTCCAAGATCAAAGCTAAGATGTTATCAATCTTAAAACACAATGATAATTTATACCAATCAAGTTAATTAGGCAAAACAACAAAATCCTCGACGTTTCGCGATCAACGATCCGGCGTCTTCTTCAGGTGCAGAAACTCCACAAAACAATATAAACAAGTCAGTCGTGCCCTTGGAGGAATTATATATAAGGAGTGGCCACGCGGGGCTAGAAGCGAAGCCGCCGGCCGCGCCGCGCTCGTCGAGTGGCGAGGGATATCGAGTCGTTGATTCATGGAAGTTTAAGTGCAGTTAGTTGTTTTAAATGAGAGGATAATTTTTAGAAAAGTTTTTAAATAATTTGTTAATTTTTAGGTTTATATTTATCAAATTGAAAAATAACTGTGTTAAGGCTATGTATTTTACAAACGTCGACTACATTTAATGCTATTATAAAAAACCGTAATCATAATTAGTAATTTTTGATTAATTTTAATAAACCATCCTAATTGTGCTGATAACCTTAAGGGTAGTTGTTCTTGTTAGTACATATAGTCTACTAAGTTGTTAGTATTCGACAAATAATCGTCTATTGTTTTAAGTTAGTTTTAAGTTATTGTACCCTAAATTCCGTACTTCTTATTATTTGGTTATTTTATTATTATTAACCCATTAATAGTAATTAAGAGTAATTAATTGTATGCCAATAAATTACTGTCCGATATATTGTAAATAATTCTGAACATCACTTAAAGGGGCGTAAACTTAACGTTTTTTACTAATTATAATAAGCAATTTATATTAAAAAATATCAATTCTTATATTTATTTTTGTTGAAAGTATTAAACTACACAATAAAATTAATTTTACAGTAACACATATATATTGAGATAATTTAAATTTCGCTTTTATGTATTAAAATCGTCTCTTTAATACAGATCTTTTACTTTAATGTCCTTTTATAAATTAAAATATATTTTTCATGTAGAACAAAATTATATCACTGGATAGAGAATTTAATCCTTTTTAAAAATGCAAAAGCTAGACTATCTGATTTGCCTGGTGTGCTCAGAATTTTAATTCAAAGTTGCGCGCGTCGCGATTTTTCCTATCTCTCTTGTGTTACAGCGGCGGCACCATGCCACTCTACGGCCAGCCGTGCCACTCTAGTGGAGGGGAGCGGCCGGCTTCACTTTAGCATGGTATATCCATAAGGACGTGGCCACTCCTTATATATAATTCCTCCAAGGTCGTGCCCACGTGTCCTCAACAATTAATCAAATAACCCACTTAGCACGTGATGTGACGGTCAATTATAGGATAACTATCTCTCCTCTCCAAGGTCTCGTTACTATTAACATACCACGTGGACACTGTTTTGTTTACTCTAGTGCGGCTACCCATTAATTTAAATCCCCACTTGTTTACATATTGATGGTTTCTGGCTTCAGGCCCAAATGATTGTATCTGGGAATGAGTAAAACACTACAAAGTAATGAAAACAACAATTACTTTTGGAGAAGTTTATTTTTGGAAACTTAATTAGTGAGGGTTGACATTAGTGGTTTAACGTCTTAACGGTTAGAATAGCATTAGGAGAAACGCGTTCTGGGTTATACTTTGCATTGGACATTTAATATGTGGGGTATACCTTTAAGCATTAGTGTACATAGTCAATGCTTTAAGTAAATATATGTTTCGTCATTTCCTACGTTGTAAGATGTTACAAGAGTCATCTTCACCTTTGGGCCAGTAGTCCATTGTTGCGCAGTCGGCAATGTTAACCTTACCGCTTTTATGCTAAAACATGGTATTTTATTCCCCTGTTTCGGAAGCCGTTTTTCAATCGATCTTCTTTGAACTTGGTAAGTGTTTAGTTGAACAGTTATATTATGTTCCTCATACCTCGAAATTTTAAAGATTTAACAAATATTACTAAGAAAAATCTAGTTCCTTTGCGACGTCACAGAGAGTAATATTTGTTAAATTTTCAAAATTTCAAAGTACGATGGGCCTAATAAAACTATTCAACTAAACACTTACCAAGTTTAAAGTAAATCGGTTGAAAAACGGTTAAACAGGGGATAAAACACCTTGTTTTGCATTTAAAGCCATGGTTAACATTGCCGACTGTGCAACAATGGGCTACTGGCACTGGGGTGAAGATGACTCTCAATGGTTTAATTTAGCTTCTATTTAACTAATACTGTAATACGTTTTGCAATAACATTACATCTAAAATTTTACATTTTTTATAATGGGCGTCATTATATTCAATAGTTTATCTGTTTTGATGTATGCTTTGTCTAAAAAAAAAACATGAAATGTCTAACATTACAATTAAATAATTGCTGACATTTTCCATCACTGATTAGCTAAAGACATATTCACGACGTTTCAGGATCTGGAATCTGATCCCTTCTTCAGGTGGAACTAGTGATGTGACTACTTTTTCAGTTTTCTGGTTTATCTATGGACTTCTCCATATGTTCGCCTGGTGTGATTTTACTCACTTTGTTACTTTTCTCGTATTGCTTACACCTGAAGACGGGTTCAGATTCTAGATCCCGAAACGTCCCAAAAACAAATCAGAAATGCTGAGCAGCAAGAGAAGTGACATTGTGATCTATGGATCCACGAAACTCACTCCCCTAATTACTGTCCAAAGACAGACTTTTCATATGAACATATTAAATAAGTGTACCTAAAAAAAATGGAAAAAGAGTCTACACATTTCTGCGAAAGTGCGCGCCTCTTAAAAAATATTATCAAAACCGGAACGAGCTAAAAAATTTTCTAGAAGATTTAAAAGTAACTTGAGGCACACACATAGAGGAGAATTAAGTTTGTTCATACTGTAAGTAAAAAAAAAAAAAAAAAAAAAAAAAAAAAAAACTGAAGGAGTCACTTCTTAAAACGTAAAATAAAACGTTATCCTATCATGATTTGTTTTATTAGTATTCGGTTTATTTATCAAGGCAAGTCTTTTTGGACACCCTGTATTTACGTACACTTATACTGACTAAATTCCCCTAGTTAACCGAATCAGTTTTTCATATTAGTTTAATTATTATTTAGTAGATCTCATATTCGGCTTTCAGTATTGTACAAGAACTTTGTTTACAAAATCAAAGAGTGAGTGTTTTTACTTTACGTGATGTACGACATCGTGGTTTCACACCGCCTCAACCCACTCTGTCGCGACCGCTGTCTCTCTGTGCTCGCTCACATTACTCTACTGTGGCCCTGCCAGTATCAGTGTCCCTTCATACTCTGTGTAGACCGACAGACCTGTGCCGGTGCCAGTGTAGTGCCGGCTGTTCACTCCTCAGTGTAAAAAGTAACAATGGGTGACCACGGCCTCGGGCTCAGTGTAAGTTACTTTTTAATATATATTTTTTATTCAATATCTATCACAATGGATTTTTTTCAGAATAAGACAAATCTAACATTGAGTTTTTTTATAATAATTTGATACATACAATATCAAATCGCTTGTAGTCAGTTATTTTAATTTTTTAGTGGTTAGATCTTTTATTGATTGAGTATGTAATTTTTAAAATACATAAAAAACCTACAGTAAATAATTAAAATATTCAAATAGTAAATATTAAAATAGTCAATCTTAGATTTTAATTGTAACTAACATTTTGATAAAATATTAAATTAATTGAATACTTATGTTGAACAACGTAACCCATGTTAAATACAAAATTAATTTATGGAATTAAAATGAATAAACTTACAAATCATGGAACAAATTGAATGTTAGTGGAATTAGTCAATCATCTTACAGATATAAGTTGTTAGGTTAGACAGGGTTTTAATATTTCTTATTGTTTTTTTTATTTTATTTTTTTTATTAATCCCTTTTCAATAAAAAAAATGTGAGCTGTACGATTTTTACTTTTCATTTTTACTGTGCAGTAATACCCGCTAATAGCACAATCATTTTTTAGATTTTAATGATTCTATATCAATAGAGAAAGATTAGTAGTACTTCCAATGCGTTTTATCTAATAAGTTAGAGGGATTATCATGAGGGTTCTGTGCATCGTTACTTTCAATCACGTAATCCAAATGATATGTTATCTTCGATTATAGGTATTTGCAACCATGCTAAACATGAATTTTTCTCTTTTTTGTACTGCATAAATTTTTATGCAACAAGTAATTTCGAACTATACTAAATCATCAATTAGTCGGATATTTGAAAAATTTTATCCTTTTTACAATGCCAATATATGCCTTTTAAACATTTTATCTACAAGTCAGAATCTGCCATTTCTTTTACATCCACAATAATAATTTAATAGATAAATTTAATCAGAGAAAACTAAAAAAACTAACTAAAGTTAAACTACGTAAACTTTAGTACAACCTACTCAATTTGTGACCTTTAGAGACTAAATTTATGTACTTAGGCCCTATAACATATTTATATTGATGTTGGGAGTAATAGAACAAAAATAAATTAATCAACCCATCTTATATACATTAATAGGCAAGCATGTTTCTTTTCCCCCTTTTTTCTCAACTTGTGCGCAACGTAGGAAAAATCCGTGCATAGTGTTGGAAAGTGTTATTGTCCTGCAGATGAGCAGAATCCAATTTTAATTCACATCCGCCGTTAGGGCTCCGCCCTTTAGGCTTTTAAAGTTTCAATGCTAATCTTATGGAAGAAGGATAATTGATTAAAGCATTAGATAACTGATAACCCATGCTAGCAAATTAAGAATAACATCCGTTACAGCTATGAATATTTAATCTAATATGCTTAGGATAAACTGAGTTTTTGGTCGAATTTAGACCAGTGGACGAATCCTAGTTATAACAAATAAAAGCCTACTAATGTAGAGTTTTTATAATATTTTACCAACGGCTTTTAACAATTTTGACATTTATGAATAAAATGCTTTTTTAGGGTTTTATAAAGGTGTTTTTTGTTGGTAAAAAAAAGAAAAGAAAATAAGCCTTTATACAAGCCCAAAAAACATTTTATTCATAAATAAATATGGCTTATTTAAGTTTAAGATCAGAAATAATTTTGACATTATTACTTCTATTTTTATTTATCCCCTTCAAGTTTAGTTCGCTCTTCAGAGGACTGCGTCATGGCAAGGTTCCGCGATCGAAATAACTGCATTATAGTGCTTAATTCAGGAATTCCCTTTTCTGTAATGGAAGAAGAATAGCCATGGTTACGTGGTGCTGAGCTATTAAATTATATGTTCGGACCTTGGGCTTCTCTTCGTGGAACTTTTAATAACAAACCTCATGGTTTTTCTAGCGAAAATGCATTGGTGACTCAAATCGCTTGTTATAAAAAAAGAGTAATGCACTGTACTTAATTTACTTGAATATTGTGTTGAGGGCAAATATATTTGTTTGGGATCAGATTTTTAAAAGTTTCAAGAGGAGAATACATATATATTTGACATTGCCTTTTTTAAGGAGTTTGAGGGATAGAGAAAACGGAAAACAGTGGTTCAGAAAAGAGGAAAGATACCTTTTAAGAAAGATCGATTAAACTTTAACCACACTATCTAATTGACTAATATACCCGATTACCTAGATTTCCCAACATCAAAATTAATTTTCACTGGTCTGAGAAACTTTGTGTCATGTTTGTAAACATGAACAAAAATAGGATAGTATACTCTAAAATAAGGAAGAGGGTGATTGAGCGGAGTGAACTAGCTTTGTCTGAGAAAGGAAAGTGACGCTCTACCCATCTGCCGCGCGCGGATGCAAGGGTTTAGAATCTCCGTGTTTGTCGCCACAGTTGGAAACCGATTTAGAATATTTTGGTGTCATTCTTTTCGTAATATAATTTTGTACTCCGCTATCGTCTTAAAATTTAGATATTAATTAAAATTACTAAGCAGGGTGCTTGCTAATAATGTTGCAATAAGCGGTTTTGTATCAAGTTTTAACGTATTAAGAAAATTTTCAAGAAAAAATAAGACGATACGTGAGTACAATACAATCTTAAGAACAAGAATCTGCAATAAGATTGGTAAAATGTTTATAGATAACGATGCAAGAAGGGAGATGCAAAAGGTCTGCAATTAAAAAAAAAAAAAAAAACATCGTTATTAGACCACCGATCGATTTCGCACTGAAACCAAAAAAAGGATTAAAGTAACAAAATTTAAAATCACCTGTCATATATTTTCCAAAATGAGAGTTTCCGCGTATAGCGGCAGTTAACAGTCTCGCTCGACGATTTTGACGCCGAGGTAGAGCGCACCCTTAGTACCGAGTTATGCTCGGTCCCCCTGCTACTATATCTTACACTCTAGTTTCGCATTAAGATACTCGTTGTTATTTTTGTCCTAGATTCGTCTGATTTTTCTATTCTTAGAATTAAGGCAGGTCTGTGACCTATCTACAGAAAGCTCTTTATTAACTTGTCGAATTAGATATCTCCGCAGCTTAAACAAGATAAGTATGTTACGCCACAACTTTATAACTGTTTAATCTTTCTTATCTACGGTTATAAAGTTGAAATCAACTTTAATCTAAATAACTTTTTCTATTCCTTCTCAATAATTTCGTTCAGGAATGTTTTGATTTGCTTTGATCTACTTCTGCCAAAGTGTGTCATCAA
This sequence comes from Neoaliturus tenellus, assembly GCA_030545055.2. NCBI lineage: Eukaryota > Metazoa > Arthropoda > Insecta > Hemiptera > Cicadellidae > Neoaliturus > Neoaliturus tenellus. The sequence goes on from CM061536.1 coordinate 85,015,521, forward strand.
ATAATGTCCTGTTTAGAGAAGATCAACCGAAGGTCGTCAATGGCCAAAGGTTTAAGTTCAGAACTGACCTTCACTACAGAAAGTCGTAAAATGATGACAGTTTCCTATGAATTTTACCATCCATTGGAAAACAAAATCCTAACAGAATTAAAATTTTCAAACATGATAGTACTTTCGAGCGAAACACACAAATGACCCTTTCGACCATGCCACAATGGCCCTTTTGACCATTTCACAATGGCCCTTTTGACCATTTCACAATGGCCCTTTTGACCATTTCACAATGGCCCTTTTGACCATGTCACAATAGCTTGTTTGACTAGTTAGGTCACCATTTCACTGGAGGTATTAATGTAATCAGAATACACAAAAAATTAATCCAAAATGTAGGACGAGCGGCTTTAGGCTAGCTAAACTTTGCTTAAAAATTAATATAGTATCGTTTACATTATATTTGTTATAAATTATATTACTTATTCCGTTTTACAAACATTTTTCATTATAGCACACAAAATATACCCCTTCAATATTGTACCCGTTAAGTGACAAACAGTTGGAGTTTGCGGATCTCTTCTTTCGAATTAGACACTCCCAAAGTTTCTTGTTATACATGTTTCTTTATATATTTTTATATAAAAACATAAATAAATAAAAGTAATAATTTGTATAATTATTAATTTATTCTAGACATAACTTTCAAGTATTTCCCTAAATGAAACATAATGATACTAAAGAACAATTGAATCTGTTTTCCATACTGCAAAAATATTCCATCTTTTCTGTGTAAAACTCGTGTTTTTCGAGCTGTTGAATATTAAAAAGTAGTTTTCATCACTAGGAATAGTATATTTCATAACAAGAGTGGAAAGTGTCTTTTCCGGGCCGAGATCGAGTTTACGCGCGAGGCTTTAGCCGAGCGCGGAATTTCGATCAAGGCACGGAATAACACTTTCTACTCGAGTTATGAACGATACTTTTCATCACACTGTAGATAATTAATAATAGTAATTAATTAAATAATGCAAGTTTAAGAAACCACCTATGGATGCTCAATTGATTTCCGCAGTACAATGAAAACAGTGATTCTGTTTTACACAGCTGATTACATTATTGAGAACAGCTGATTTAGGGAATAATATACTCTCAGCACTGCTAGCGCTACTTGTGTCAGTAATCATAACTAATTACTAGTGTGGGAAAATCAACAGCTGATTTTCCCTCTCTAGAGAGGGAAAACGGTTTTTCTACACTCTCAGCTGGTGATGAATATAGCTGTTTCCCGTACAGTGTGATGAAAAGTGGTTTTTTTTCTGTGCGCAACCTCGTTTTTACGAGCGAGGTGAAGCCGAGCTCGGAAATAGCGGTTAAGCACTGAAAACCCCTTTCAGTCCGAGTGATGAACAACGTTTTTCATCATACTGCAAAAATATTTAATGGCTTACTAATTTATTAGCAATTTTATCAGAATTTCATTATTTGTTTACGTTTGGTAGTTGGCTTCCATCTTAGTTCAAATATTCCTTATAAACATCTGATATACACGTGGAATTGAAGAAATGTCAAAATCTTGCATTAAAATTGTAGTCTGCAAGTCGTTTTTTGTTTTCATTGGCCTCATGAGTTTCGGTTTAGTACGATTTTTGCTTAAAAACAAAACAACTTTTGAGGTTAGCGCATGGAAAAAATAACAGATGTTTTTTTGGTGCACTAAAGGCTACAGAAAAGGCCAACTTTGTGGTCTACAGGCCAGAAAGAGGCTGCTCTGAGTGCAGTAAGATGAAAAGAGATTTACTGAGGCTATAAAATCTGTATACTATATAGTTCAACGTATTACGAAAGACATTTCATATGTCACAGGCAATAAACCTGATCGAGGGAGACAAACATGGACAGCCCACCAAGCTGCAGAACAACCATGTGGAGGAGAAGTACGAGGTGCAGATCACCTACGGCATCGACGACATCCCGCCCTGGTACCTCTGCATATTCATGGCCTTGCAGGTACTACTAGCATTGAATAAGTACACCAACGTGAATAGACTTCTCATAAAATAGGATATTGTAACCAATATACGGTGGTGCGATATTCAGCGGGTTACATGAAAGTACAAGAATCATATGATAGGAAAATCAGTACTAACTCTTATCAATCCAGGATGAAACATTTTATAACGGAGGGTTCTGTTTACGTTGTGATGAAATGTTTTGGCAGCACTGTAAATCCAGCTGAAAAAAAACAACATCGATTGCAACAACTCTGATGCGGCGTACACGAACCTCCAAATTTTGGTACTCAAGAAATCTAGAATGAGAAGAAGGTAGGTGACATCGACAAAAACAACAAAATCAATGACGCCAAAGGTGCCAGGACAGCTTCAATCTACAGCAGGACAGCAGTTGGTGTCACCTAAAGGCTGTGTCACACTTTGCTACTTAAGAGTCATCTTCACCCCTGGGCCAGTAACCCATTGTTGCGAAGTCGGCAATGTTAATCATACGGCTTTTATGCTAAAACATGGTCTTGTATTCCCCTGTTTCGGACGCCGTTTTTCAACCGATTGTCTTAAAATTTGGTAAGTGTTTAGTTGAATAGTTAAATTAGGTTTCTCATACCCCGAAATTTTAAAAATTTCACCAAATCTTGAAATATTAACTAAGGAAAATTGAGTTACTTTGCGACGTCACAGAGAGCAATATTTGTTAAATTTTCAAAATTTCGAGGTATGAGAAACCTAATATAACTATTCAACTAAACACTAAGGCCGGTTCCTACGTGGGCGACAGATGCGACGCGACGAGAGCGACTGGAGCGACACCAGCGACAAGCTTGCATCGCCATAACGTTATACATTGTAAATTGTTGTCGCTCCTGTCGCCCACTAAGAACGCTCCAATGCTTATACATTTGTTTGAAATTTTGTCGCTCTCGTCGCGTCGCATCTGTCGCCCACGTAGGAACCGGCCTTACCAAAAATTTCAAGACAATCGGTTGAAAAATGGCGTCCGAAACAGGGGAATACAAAACCATGTTTTAGCATAAAAGCCGTATGATTAACATTGCCGATTGCGCAACAATGGGCTACTGGCCCAGGGGTGAAGATGACTCTTAATAGCAACTACCTAGTAGCAGCTACTGAAATGTACATAGACAGTAGCTGCTACTGCCTATGTCACATTGGCTACTTAGTAGCTGCTACTTCGCCAGCTGCTAGTAAAGTAACGTAGTCTGACGAGTCTGACATAGCCTTAACTTGGTTTGATCTATGTATTGGATGAAAAGTCTATTCACGTTGCGCTACTAGGTTGGCCAACTTATTTATCCATGTTTTCCGTCCACTCGTATATTAATGATTCTGAAAAATAAATCACCTGGGCTTTGTCGGTATCAAAGCTACTTCTCATCTGATGATCTGATCCATCACACTCATTACGATTAAATAAAGTAATATTAAGTACATTATCGTCAAGCAACGTTCAATTTTATTTAAATTTAGTAAATAATAAAATTAATTTCAATAGTACAGTATTATATCTCCACGAACAATTAAATTTTTTATCAAAGTTGCCACACTAACATTTAAGTTTTCTTTGGGTTCAATGAATATTTTTTTTTACTTTGTGAATATTAAAATTTACAAAAATATCGTAAAAGTTAAAACAATAATGTTTCAATACTATTTGAATATTTCAGTATGCTCATTGAAACGGTAGTAATCTATTTTAATGCTATAAAGACGCCCAGAAAAACATCAAATTGAATTCAAAACTGTACGCATGGCATTACTAAAATATATTCTTCTGCGCAAAATGTAATACCGGTAATACCTTCCTATATACATTTGTATACAATAAAAATTCCAGTAAATGTTTAGATAATGTTAAAATTTTGCTATATTTTGCTATAAACTGTTTAATTTTCAAAAAAAATTGAGAAATTCACCTTAATTCTTTTGTAAATATGCAAATAATAAAACACTAGTGATGAGTCAATTTGTAACTGTATCCAATACAAGTTTTAAACAAACAAAAATAACGCATGTTTACATATAATGGTTTTTAATGATAAACGTAGTCATATAACCGTACTCTATATGGTACCCCAGATCTGTGATATAGCGATTTACCTAGAACAATGGCAAATTATTTCAAAAATAACCAAGGCATCTAGATTACTTGTTGTATCAGTTTTTCTCTTTTATTTGGAATATCCAAGAGACAAAGAAAATATATGTGTTGGAGGATTGCTTACCGTGGAAAATTTTCCTTATTCTGAATTCATTACCTAATGAAACACGCAACTCTATGCAAAGTTTGTCACGAGTTAGAATCATTTGTTTACAGTGTATATTATTTTTCACTTCCAAAACGTGAGAAATTCTCGCAATATTAAGTTGTGTAAAATCTTTTCACCTTGTCGAATGAACATTAACTTTATGGTATTTAACAACACATTTCAACCTAAAGAAAGTTTAGTATATGTGATTATACTATAGTGTATGTGATTATACTATAGTATATGTGAATTAATAATATAAAAGGCATACAAACTTTTTTATGGTATAAACACTAAAAGCATGTTCTATTCCCTAGAACTAAACTGCCAAGTCAATGCTAAAATAGCAATTGTGACAACCTCAGTAGACGGTCTCTTGTGACCATTGCTAATGTGTTAGTTGATAAGAAATATTGTAAACTCTGTACTGAACATGCAATAAAACATTTTTTCATTAATTAATTCATTCATTCGTTCATTCATTCATTCGTTCATTCATTCGTTCATTCATTCATTCATTCGTACGTTCTTTCATTCATTCATTCATTCATTCTTCATTCATTCATTCATTAATTCATTCATTAATGAATTCACCATTCATTCATTCATTCTGTCATTCATTCATTCATTCATTCATTCATTCATTCATTCATTCATTCATTCATTCATTCGTTCATTCGTTCATTCATTCATTCATTCATTCGTTCATTCATTCATTCATTCATTCATTCATTCATTCATTCATTCAATCATTCATTCATTCATTCATTCATTCATTCATTCATTCATTCATTCATTCATTCATTCATTCATTCATTCATTCATTCATTCATTCATTCATTCATTCATTCATTCATTCATTCATTCATTCATTCATTCTTTCTTTCAATGCTAAAATACGTTTAAAAACAATTTGCAGCGCTCCAAGTAAATTTTTATACCAGCTTATAATTAGTACATTGCTTTCGACTTGCCGCGTAGCCATCATGTGGTAATTTAATTAATTTAACTATTAAACTACACTACTGAATTTTTATGAAAAGAAAGTAAGCATGCCTACACCTAACGTTATAAAATGTGTATGTTTTATAAAAATGTTGGTAACAGTTGAGTAATCAATGATTAATGAGGTTTAGAAATTGGTTCTTATCATGACTAAATCTGACTGCTACTATGGTGCTATCTAGGTTCATCTTAAGTAGACTATGTTAAAATCAGATAATACATTTCCCCTATAAGTTTGCATTTACAAGTCAATGTTACAACTTCCACTTAAGTAATCAAAACTTACGTTGGACTACTTACTTTCTCAGCACTACCTGACCATGATCGGAGCTATAGTCAGCATCCCCTTCATCCTGACGCCTGCACTATGCATGAAGGAGGACGACCCGGCCCGGGGTCACATCATTTCTACCATGATCTTCGTTACCGGCTTCGTCACCTGGTTCCAGGTCACCTTCGGCTGCCGGTCGGTAAAGAAGATTCACATTTTGTTTTACCAATATTTTTTCTGTTTTAAGTAATTTTTAAACGGGATATAAAAGTATAGGGAGCACCAAATTGGGCTTTAATTTGCTACAGTTACAAATATTAACTAATCTATATTTAGGGAAGTGATTATGGGATCAACCTTTAAGTATAGCGACCATAATGTGATGGTCTCACCTTCATACCTATCAACCTCGTCAACCTAACCCTCCCTAACAACCTGACAACCCCTAACAACCCTCATACTTAACAACCTAGTCTACGAAATAAGTATACAAACAATCAGTTTTATCACAACTAATTGTGTGATTGTACTGTAATTGAATTATTGAATAATTTAAGTAAATCATTGAAATATTTCAATAATTATTTATTTCCTTCAAACTTTGTTGACAATGGAGACTACATTCAAAACCTTTAACTTTTATTGAACTAAATTCAAAACCATTTCTATCAACAGAGATTACTATAAGAATTTCTGTTGGGAAAACATTTAAAAAAAGTAAATCTAAAATGGTATAAAATTGTAATTAAGATTTGCTAACTCAATAAGTATTAGGAATGCTTTCAGTATAATTCAAAACTCAGAGATTTTCAATGACAACCACCAAACCATAGTCTAATGTAGGCCTATAGTATTGGAAGACAGTCGCAACAATCGGCCAGATAGAGTAGGTCCCAGATATCGCTAGCGGTCCCTGGTGCCTAGTCTTAGGACTAGACAGATGACGTAACAGTCCAGACGCCAATATTTTTAACATTTAGAGCTATAAATATGTATTTTCATACCTGTAAACCTAATGAAATTGAGTAAAATTATAGAATTTATCATTTTATTATTTTCCCTTGTCCAACAATTTGTTTCAAAATAAATTTATTTTGAACACTTGTTCGTCTATAGGTCGTAACGTTTGAACGGTTTGACCAATGTTTCTTCTTAGTCCCGTTCACGATCACCAGGATCGCTTGTGTTTCATATTGTTCTTACGGGTTTGATGCCTCTGGCCTGTTACGTCAGCTCTCTAGTCCCAAGACTAGACAACAGGGATCGCCAGTGACTTCCAGGCCTCAGGCTTTGCAGGTGAGAGTGTCGCGACTGTCTCCCAATAGACTGTGACCAAACCATCAACTCCCACACTTCACCCTGCCTCCAAGACTAACACCACGCTTGTCCCGGCAGGTTGCCGATCGTCCAAGGCGGCACCATCTCCTTCCTGGTGCCCACCCTGGCCATCCTGAGTCTGCCCCGGTGGCAGTGCCCCCCGGATGACGTGCTGGACCAGATGTCACCCGAGAACCGCACCGAGGTCTGGCAGGTGCGGATGAGAGAGCTGTCTGGAGCTATAGCCGTCTCCTCTCTGGTCCAGGTCTTCATCGGGTACTTCGGTTGGTATAGGTTAGGGCTGGAAATTCAAGGTCATAGTTTACATAAGTAGTGGCAAAGTAACGCTTCTGTGCCAGATCAAGGTCACCCGAGCGATGACGTCATCGAGGTCAATGACCTCATCGATGACGTCATCGATGACGCAATCGATGACGTCATCGCTCGGGTGACCTTGAACTGGCCCAGAAGCCTTACTTTGCCACTACTTACATAATATTTGCAATTTCCAATAAATTAACTTTTTATCTCCATGGCTTTTACGTATGTAACGATTTACGATTGATATGCAAGTAAATATAGCACGAATGGTTTAAAGGCCGAATAAAAACGTTGCATACATCACCTGATTTACGGCCAACTTAATTTGGGTAAACGTTTTATAAAATAAAGTAATACACGTGTCGACCAATTAAACGTTACAGGCTCATCCTAAAAGTGGCATCACGCTATGCCGCTTGATATCACTCAAATAATAATAATAATAATAACTTCATTTGACATCCAATTCATACATTATTGTGACTAGGCCTACTTAATATTATTATAATTTATGAAAATAATCTTCAATTTTGTAAATAAATTTTAATATTAAAATAATTTTGAGTTTCTTTTTGAATGTTGTTAAAGGTAATTCTTTCATCTTGTTATCTATTTGGTTAAATACCTTTTTCTGCCATTTCATGTAAGTTCTTCTTGTATGGGTGTATTTTACAAATTCTGTTCTTAATTTTTCCTTATTTCTTGTATTATGTTCGTGTATATTAAAATTTTTCTTATACTGGTATAAATTTTTCTTGGCATGTATTGCCAATTGATATAAATATATTGGTGGTAGAGTTAGTATTTCATATATAATAAAAAAAATTTTGCAGGATGTTCTTGATTCTAATTTGCACATTATTCTGATGGCTCTTTTCTGTAATGTAAATAAATTTTTTTAATATATTTCTCCACCCCATATTAAAGTGCCGTAGATTAGATGACTGTGAATGTTTGCATAGTTAACAGTTTTAAGAATTTAAAATTTTACATTTCCAGAAAGTCTTTTAAAGTGTATAATCCTTTAGATATTTTATTAGATGTCATATTAATGTGGTTGTGCCAATTGAGTTTTTCATTAAGTAAAATGCCCAAAAAACGTATATTTGAATTTTGATTGCCTTTATAGTCTCCTCCTGAATTAGATTTAAACATTATATCTTGAATTTTGTCTTTGTTCAGGGATAATTTGTTTGCACAGCACCAGTTAGTAATAATTTTTGTTGTTTGTAATAGAAGTACCTCCAATTCTTCATGATTATTACAACTAAATTTTATTGCTTGATAATCTGTGAACAGAAAATTTTGAATGTTTGGTACTGAATTAATGTTTGGCAAGTCATTGATGTATATATTGAACATCAAGGGTCCAAGAGGAGAGCCTTGTGGTACACCTGTATTAATAATTTTACTTACGGAGCAGGTTTCATTCACATAAACGTACTGGTCTCGATATAGTAAGTAGGCCTATGATTTAATAAGTTGTAAAGGTTTATTTTGAAATCCATAATAAGAAAGTTTCTCTAAAAGGATGTCATGTGATACTGTGTCAAACCAACACCTGCTGCTTTTGAAAAGTCATATGATCTTAAACACACTCTTTTGAGGTAAATGACTTAAAAGAAACTAAAACATGAATCTTAATGGAGCAACGAGCTGTAATTAAAATGACTTGATTTCTATATCGACAATACTATTTCGAAATTCCGAGATCTCATTGGTCCAAAACTTTTATAAAGTGAGTCCTGTATGAAAAATTGCTCATAGTGCAAATTGTTTGTATTTAATTTGGTTCAATAATGTACCTCTTTATATTGCCATTTGTAATATTATAATTGGTGATTATTGCAATGGTCGTAGATAAAATTTAAAAAAATCATTTGATTACTTTTAACTTTTACATTTTAAGTTTTATTTATAGACTACTAAGTTTAAAATTACTATTCATGGCTTTTGACAAAGGAACCACACCAGTTAACATTAACGGAAATGCCCTAAGCAAATGAAAACATTTGTGCAGAGAAGAATTCAAATAATTAGTACTGAACCATTGGGATGGGTAGAATTGACATTTGAACACGATATTTGAACATACCATTCATTGGGTTTTAGACAAACGTAATATCATTGACTGTGTACACTCGTGTTAGTGTACATAGTCAATGGTAATATATAACAACGATCGATCTTTATTCATCAACTTATTATTTACAAAATCTTCTTATCTTGAGACTAATTTGAATTCACGTCCCTCAAACAGGTTTATTGTCTTGGCTAAAGTTTTTAATACCGTACAACCTCTTTGCCTAAAAAAAAACAAATTTTTATCTCAAGAAAAATCAAGTGCGATGGCCGGGAATCGAACCCGGATCAACTGCTTGGAAGGCAACTATGCTGACCATTACACCACCATCGCACGTTGTACGAGGTCGGGAGATGTTGGGAGATGAGAGTAGATGCACAAAAGAGAGAGGGGAGAAGTGAAAGGGATTGCATAGAACCCGTTGTGGAGCCGAGAAATAGAGGCATCTGTCTGACTGACATGAAAGCTGAGCCGCAAAGAAACAGTATAGGCCTAAGCGCTCCGAGTAGATTTTTAGATTGCATAGGTGTAAAAAGAAGTTCATGAATTAATAAAAGTTAACCAACTTACAGACAGTAGGTACCGAAAATCATCATGGAACCAATTTTTCATCTCAATACACTAATATCACCTGTTTTTAACATTCACTTCTAACAACGAAAATCATGTTTTTGAGGTCTAAGGCCGAAAATTTTCGGCACTATAACTTCTCACTGGAATCCAATGGAAACCGGTAGCCAGGAAACTAGAAGGTAACATCAACAAAAACAAATAAAAAATGAGTGAAGTAGTTGTACTTTAGCTGAAACAACTGTCAAATAGATGTGACGTACCTGATGCTTTTCTTGGAATCGGCTGTAATTGTCACCTACCGTTATAGTAGACATTCTAGTTCTGTGCCGGTAGCTGACGTGAAGTGGTTGCCTAGCAACCGGAAACACAAGCAGTGCACCCCGCTAGGTTGGTTAAGGTTATGTTTTGTTTGTTATGCCCGAATAAAAATATGTTTTCATTTCTTTAAAATTTATTGCATAGTGTAGTGTGATGAAAAATGTCGTTCGTAGCTAGACCATAAACGTCTTGTCTACTCTCGAACGTTTCAAGTTCGAGACGAAGTCGTGAACATGGAACACAATATCGAGGATGACAAAACGCCATTTCGGCCCTTGTAACGAAATATAGCCTACTATTACTTTCCCTCTTTTTTTAAAATTAAGTTATTATTTTCGTTAGTATTTTTAATATAAAGTTTGATCGAAATATTTAATTTAGTTTTTTGCCCCATGAAGCCATTATAAATTGTTTTTCAGAGCGTATCTATTGGTATCTACATCAAGATGTTAACAGAGATATAGAAGGGACCAATAGCCTGATTTTGATTAAACTTTGTAAGTAGGTCCTATTTCACAAAACCCTCAAAATTGTTTTAAATTTCTTGTCTTTTTAAAGCATATCCCTACAAATCATCCTAACAGGGCTCTTAAATCCTTCTTCAAATTGTTGTAGTTAATTGGACTTTAATGTCAAATAAAACAATACCACCGAAAGACTTAAAAAAATAAGGGGTCAAAAGCTATAAAATAACAAAAATTTGATAAACTGTGGGAATAATCTTGTCATGGAGCTTGTATAACAGTATAACACACTGAATATCTAAGAGAGATAATGTGCATCCCAGCTTAATTTAACCATTCGTTTCATTTTGTTCCGTACTCTATCATGACCTCACTTCCACTCCCCGCCCCCAGGAGTGATGGGTGTGCTGCTACGGTTCGTCACCCCGCTGACAATCGTCCCCACGGTGTCCCTGGTGGGGCTCTCCCTCTTCGAGCAGGCCGGAGACGCCGCCTCCAAGCAATGGGCCATCTCCGGCTGGTAAGATTAACTCTTTTAGTAAATATTGCTTTGTGATGAACTTTTTATTGGCAAGATTTATTATAAAATGAATAATAAATCTTGTCAACTTATAATTATCTAATTTAATCAAAATGGCACCAGTCAAGAAGATTGAACCTATACAAAACTTATTGACGTATTCACTTCAAAGAATATTCCCTATTTTTTCATACTATTGTTACTTTGAGTTAAACTTCATTTATTATACACATATACTTATTCTGGTGTGGTGACTGGACACTTCGAGTAAATTATTCACAGTAGCCTACATAAAATATATCGAATAAAACGATTATTATTTGACAAGAGTAACAGACATTAGTCGTATGACACATCACAATCAAGTACTGGCAGTTTAAGTTTTTATCATAGAAATTCTTAACTGAAAATTTAAACACACAATTACGTGTTGTATTGTTGTAATAAAAAACTGCAAAAAATCTAGTATTCGTACAATTTTGTATAAATTATGTGCATTACACCTTTTTGTATTGTGGTATTGCAAATTTCATTATGTGAATCAATCCTATACTATAATATGAGCAATGTCTGAAGGGATGTGTGTTCCACGATCCCCAAATCCAGCGGGTAGGTTTTGCCTAAACTTTGCATTTGAGAGTTTTTTGCCCAAAAAATAAATTTAGAAACATCTGCAACCCAAGGAAAAATCGAATTTGGTCTAAATTTAAGTTTTAAAATAGTAATGTTTAACATTGATCTTATGGGTTGCTAATTTGGTAACGAAATATAACGAAAGGTATACAAAAACAAAAAGGAACATTAATGTTAAGCAATCTTTTTTAAACAGCTGTTTACTGTGAAGAAGCATATATTTGGTTGTTGATGGAAATTTAATAGCTTAATTACAATAACACTATATCAAAAGTGAGGTTAAAACCAATGAGCAAGGCTCGGTTAACCTGGTACTTACTTTTAATTTAATCTACCTATAAGCCAACACAACTCAGTGTATTATTTTATTACAATTTGGATTCCGTCAGCACCATAGTGATGCTGACGGTGTTCTCCCAACTTCTGACGGAGGTCAAGGTTCCAGGAATCAGCTACAAGAGAGGTGAAGGACTCAAGATCATCTGGTTCAACCTCTTCAAACTGTTCCCTGTGAGTATCCCTAATCCCTAGAACGATTACTTGCCACAAGAGCACCAGAGCATTGATTTAAGGCCCAAAATAAGTTCTAGTCAAAGTTTTGGGAACTCTGCATCACAATCAATTGGCTCTTTTTTTATTGCGTTACTTGGATTACACTCCAGGCTAGAATATTAATCCCTAAAAGATTATTGGTCTATGGTAACATTACACCAGATCTTTCCATTTCAAACTGATACTACAATAATAAGGAATATTTAGTCAATGTTGATTGCTTGTAGGCCTACACAACCAGACTTTTTGCAACGTGAATGCCTAGCATTGAACGCTTAGTAAAGATAATCCATTGTCACACCTTTACACATAAGTCACCTTCGAATGAAGGTCACCTTTGTTGAATATCAATCCATGGTTACATCACTTGTATAAAGTAATTAATAATTGTTTAATATCCATCCGTCCCCTGCTGCTTCTCATAAGTACAGCACTTCCGCTTATAAATGACATTGACGTGATTTTCTACGCTTCATCCATGATCAGTCCGATCAGAGATAAGTGGTGGTGTTTTAATTGAACAAAGCAAATGAGAAATGTCGAGCTTGATAAATTACGTTTCCAAACGAACTGAATCCCTGTAATATAGAAGTAGGTCAACTTAATTCTATTACTTTTCAGAGACATATCTCTATATAACAAATATAACTTCCCTCTTAAGAGTCTGCGATTCCCGCCACATTGAATTTTTATTCCCGTAATGCTAGTGTTAAAAATGAGACATTCGATACGCCTTTAATATTGGAAAAACAAGATGCATCTTTATGTCATTTAAATGGAAATTTTAATATCGATGGGGACAGTAAAAATAAATAAATAAATAAATAAAACTAAAAAATAAACATTATAGAGCAATTTATGAAGTTAAACTACTGAAGAAATGTGTCCATTTTTGAACAAAAAATGTTGAGAATACTTTGTTGTTTGTAAATAAAACAATCAGTAATATAAAACTTTTGATTTCATAAGGCATAACATTAAAACTTTCTTTCAAATTACATAAAGATGAATCTTTTTCAACCAATATTAAAGGCGTAGTGGACGTTATCACGCTAATTAAGCCCTAATTCAGTCCCAATTGTATTGGATTAATAAATCTAGATGTTTGAATTAAATACAATAAGGCAATTATTTTATTAAACTTTACATTTATCCAAATGATCGTTGACAGACGACTCTTTAATTAAATATAATTTTAATTTAATTATTCGTCATGTAGGCCTATAATTCATATCTCTATTCATCCGTTCATTCATTACCAACTCATCTATCCACTAGTCTATTTATCTAAATATCAATCAACAAACCATCTTATATTTATTCATTTATTCTTCTGTGTGTTTACCTTCTTAAAAAACTGTCCAATTCGTTACACCAATCCATTCATTATTCATGATTGTTGTTTTACCATATTAATCCCCATACCGGGCGTGACTCACCGAAAGTGTACCAAAAGATTACTTCGTTATTTAATGTAAGATAGTAATAAACTTCTATGGGAGATGTCTTTGTTATTTTATGTTGCTTTTAGGTATATGTATTTCGATATTCCATAATTTCCCACTATTTATCAAATATGGCGGCCAACTTAAATACCCCCGTCGCAGCAGACCTGCGTACTCAGCGAATTTCCAAATTAGTAATATTAATTTTGACCACATAAAACTATAAGCCAAATAAAATCACATGCTCATAAATAGGGAATTCAGGTTGAAATAATAAATACCAGCACGTATAATGCTAATCAAGATGTTATTTAATCAAGAAGTTATTCATAAATAGGGAAATAAATGTCTATTCTCCTTATGATAAATATAGGGAGAGTATGCAGGTATGCTGCCATGGGGAACACTAAAAGTATGATTTTATCATAAAAAAATTATTTCAACCATATGAAGCCATTTACTAAGTTTTATCAATATCTGTCCATTGCTAAAGAAGTTTGCCTATTCTCCATATGATTAACATGGGAAAAGAGTATGCAGGTTTGCTGCCATGATAAGCACAAAAACCAAGATTTTTTTACCATAAATGGATGAATCTCAACCAAATGAAGCTGAATTCCAAGTTTCATCGAAAAATATTAGTTAATAAGTGAAATATTAACACATCCCAATTCTCCATAAGATTAACATTGGAGCCCCAAAATACAATGTACTATCTTTAGACTTTGTAATATCTTGGTAACCAATGGAGATAGAGCAAACCTTCAAAATACTAAATTGTGTGTTTTTTGAGCTAAATCCAATGGTTAAAATAAAAATTTAAAATTTTTAAAATTTACATATGAAAAATGCAAAAAACCCATTTTTGGGGTACAAAACCCCCCAAAACTACCCCTTACGGTAGGTCGATATGTCTGGTTTACGAACTCATCCGAATAAACGTAGGATTACACATCTCTACCAAATTTGGTATAGATCGGACCATTTTTACGAGAGTTATCGTGTCTAGGGACACATACATATATACATATATATACATATTTATATACATATATATATATATACATATATATATATATATATATATATATATAAAATTTTTAATGACTATTATTTTTGGTCTCTGGGCACCTAAAAACGAAAAAGTAACATGGTCCCGGGCTTAGGTCTTACCATGAGACCTACGGTAATAGCTTATTCCCTATGGGAAATTCGCTAAAATTATTTTTATTACGGTATTCTGAATGGTGATGGGAATGAAAGTTTGTCCTTTGTTTTTTTTCTCGCTATACTCATGGAAAAAATGATCTTCTTTGCCTCCCTCCAGCATACTAACTTTTAGTTTGGAGAAAAATAGCAAGGAATAAAAACGTCTTACAATTAAATATTAAATCCAAAATTATATAAAAATTGGGGGTCCGTATCCAAAATCTTAAAGTTGGCCTCCAATTGGAAAATGCTGGAAAATTCCAAAAATTTATACAGGGTGTCCAGCTTCCACCTTTACAAACTTTTACAGGTTATTGCCCACGTCAAAATAAGCAAAAAAGTTCCTGTAAACATATGTCCTAAAATGCTTCGTTAACCCGCTAGCCGCCATTTTGTTTTTTACACTAAATAATTTTTATTTCCGTAACGGATCATTGTATTAAGTTAATATTTTGCATGAACCTTCACTATAACAATACCCATTTTCAATAAAAAAATATTTTTTTCCAATTTGTATTTTCAAAATGGGGGCCATTTTAAAATTGTAAACTCAAATATCTCAAAAACGGTAAATTTTATAAAAATGTTACAAGAGACAAAAAAGTTGACAAATTAAATTATTTAAACAATGATACCAAGTTTGTAAGGATCCAACAACAAATAACGGAGTTATTGAGATTTTTCTCTTAAAATAACCTAAATTGGCTTTAATCATAGTGCAAAATCAGTGTTTATATTGTAATGTCCTTCCCATGTTCCAACTATCCCACACTACCGATCATCACCAAGTCTGACCCTCCCCAGGTTCTGCTGACCATAGGCATCATGTGGGGCATCTGTGGCATCCTCACCTGGCAGGATGTCTTCCCCCTGGGGCACCCGGCCCGCACCGACGTCAAGATCAAGATACTCCAGGACTCCGACTGGTTCAGGGTCCCATATCCAGGTAAAGTCAACCACGCGATTTGTTAACAATTAAAGATAACATCATTATTTATAATTTCTAGCGCCGGAATAGACTATTGTTCAAAAACTAACAAAGCATGAGTGGAATTCAGTTATACTTTTGTCAGTCCTAAAGTTTAGTCATGGATCAGCTTGCCTATTTTATTTATATTCTTAAAAAAGTCACTTTCTTTTTTTACCTCGTGTTGTATAATTTTTTTCTGCACTTCACGGGGTATAACTTACGCAGTTTCCTGTAAAACTTTAGCCTATAGAATATAAAATTCAGACTTCCGCCTATAAAATAGGCTACCGACATAATATTTATGAAATGTTTAAGCCATTCGATTTAAGCTATGAAAAACTGTATTCAAAGGCACATTGAATTATATTGTAGAAAAATCTTATTAAAAAAACTTGTATAAAAGAGTTTTTATTATCAACTTGTTAAAATGATTCATGTAAAAGTTTGAATGAATCGGCCGGGAATCGAACCCGGGCCGCCCTCGTGGCAGGCGAGCATTCTACCACTGAACCACCGATGCTGCTAAAGTAATCCGAGTAAGAACAAATAATGAAATTATATGAACGAGTAAAACGAAAAAGTCAAAAGTCCTCTGGTTTGCCTTTTGCTTTATTATTTTCTAAAATACAAAATTTATTGATCCATATGTGATTAAAATGTATTTATTTGCCAGATTAGGTACAATAGCTGTAGATTTTTTTTAATTTGAAAACTATTTTTAGCCTATCCCATATCAGTTGATGGCTGTGCATCGCACGACTATCAGAAAATCCCTTATATCTTATTCTACACTTGAGACCTTAATTCTGTCAGAATTTGATTATTTCAACCAATTTTAGAAAAAAAGGACCCTACATAGGAGCGGAAGAGCACGTGGAAAAATATCGGGTGCACATTGAGTGGCATGTATAGCCTACATAATGGAAGGTCATTGTTGTGTCTTATATACCTAGCATACAGTTATAATCAGCCAAATTCTAATATCTCGTCAACCTGTAAAAAATAGCACAAAAATATGATGTAATAGTATCTCAAATAACTTAAACGCCTAGAAATTGTATATTACTTTAAAAAAATAGAACTGTCCTTAAAAATGAAAAAAAAAACTATACAGTACCTTACTCTTTTAAAATGTTCCAACTGTTTTTCAAGTAGGCCTAAAATAAAAGTTTAAATCTCATTTCCTCCTCACATTAGCTTAGTAGAAGTTGAGTAAGTGAAACATGTTTTAATGGGGTTTCAGTGATTTTGTTAATATTTCATGAAGCTCGTTATTGGTGATGTTAGATAAGAAATAAGGCTACGTGCCTAACGAATCTTTGAAGGACTTTCTCGGACTTCTTCAATCATACTGCCAGCAGTGTAGTAAATAAGTAGACTAGCAGGTCGTATAGAACAGACCTCTGATTGGACGAGATCACGTCACGTGATTTCACACGTCATCATTTCTCACCCCTTTTCAAAGTTCCCTACAGATCTATGATTGAACATTATTTTGGTATTGTCTGTCCACAGGCCAGTGGGGCATGCCCACAGTGACATTCTCCGGCGTGCTGGGTATGCTGGCTGGGGTGCTAGCGTGTACTGTCGAGTCCGTAAGTTACTACCCCACGGTCGCCAAATGTGCGGTAAGAACTACAGTTAACTCTCTCTTTATTCATAACGTTACAGCATACTTTGAGAATACTTATTATTTTCTGATGGTGCTGAGGAAGAAGAACATTATTTCACATGGACAATTATTGTAAAATATCAGTTGTAGAATCCGTTTGAAAATATTAGTGTATTAAAACTGTGAATGAAGTAAATAAATTTAATCTGATGTAGTAGTGTGCAGTAGGTTCACTTAATCAATTTAACAACATACAGCGTACTGTATGCAGTGAATTCGCTGACTGTAAGCCTGTATACGGTATATATTTTATTTATTACATCACACATTAATAAAGTTGAATTTCCTTGCTACGCTGTTACGGAAAAAGATTGAATATAAAACCAAGTACTAACTTAAAATAAAACAAACAATTAAGACATCAGTAACTTAAAAACTAAATGCTATATTGATTTCAAACAAATATATTCCAAAAACAACATAATCTTCGGTATCTCATAATATTCCACATTTTGAGGATAAAATGGTATTTGACTTCCAATAGTCCTGTTCTGTTTCAGCCGCTCCTCCACCTCCCGTGTCCGCCATAAACCGTGGCATTGGCACCGAGGGGCTGGGCACCTTCCTCGCGGGTATCTGGGGCAGTGGCAATGGCACCAACACGTTCGGCGAGAACGTGGGAGCCATTGGCGTCACCAAGGTACAACTATCGACTACACACTCTTCAAGACGTGGAGTGTGGAGGAGGGGTGCACGGGGAGCAATATACAAGTGTGGGAGAACGCACACTGAAACTGAAATAGAAATGAGACCGAGGATGACAGTTTTACGTACTCTACGAATTCTGAGTGATCACTGAACTGTCGACAGCTCTTCCGTTAATATGTGTATATGGTAATAGGTAATGGGAGACCTACAACGTAACAGAGGGACTCAGAGGTCTCTATGTGATCAGCAAATGAGTATACATGGCTCGTAGAAGAATTAAGAGTACAATATAGGTTTCGTAAAAAATCTCTACCTCAAAGGATCTCTGTCAATTTTTCTGAGCGATCTGTAGTACCCATAAATCTTCAAAAATGCCATGAGTGTTTCCAGTTAAGCGTGTATGATTTACAATTAGTGTTTAAAGTATTGATATTTATATTCAGTTACTATGACGTTTCTTATCCTTTAAGGTCAACCAATTTGTGACAGAGGATGTCCTTAAATAATCCCCACCTTTTTAATTTTCAACCAGCTGTAAATTTTAAATTTCTTACACACAAAATTAATGTACTAATCTGACTAAGTGGGATCAAACCTTGTCATATTTTTCATATCGACCGCGATCAAAGTAACACATTATAAAGAGTTTTTAAAAGTTAATGCCACTAAGCCGACCTTAAATGGATAACAGATTCAAAAGTTGCATGCAAACAAATCTTTATATTTAAATAGCATAAACAAAACATTTATAATGCAATAACCTTTAAACAAACTCATTCCTTTAATAATCGGTTTATTTTTTTATTTCTCGGATTGTAGGCAAATTATGGTTGAGGCATATGAGTGTTTTTTAGACTTTTACTAGCAAACTTACTGGGAAGTATAAGCATTGAAAAATATATTCATATTTGCAAGAATTTGTGGAGACCGCTTTAAAGGGATTTTCTTCTTATAGGTCCATTTTTGTTTGTGATAGGTTGGTAGCAGACGTGTAATTCAGTACGCGTGCATTCTCATGTTGCTGCAAGGCGTCATCAACAAGTTTGGAGCCTTCTTCATCATCATTCCCGAGCCAGTGGTGGGCGGAATTTTTTGCGTTATGTTCGGCATGATCACTGCTTTTGGTAAATAAACATACTCTGTTTTGAATATTAAAAATAAATCAATCACTATTTATGATAAACATTTTATAAAAATGTTGTTTAAATGAAGTACAAACGCGAACAATTAAGATGTGTAACATCAGTAGCTTAAAGTTTTACATAAGATTGAATTCGAACGATTCATTTAAAAATAAAGTAAGGACGGTTCCCAAAATGCGAAAAGTATTCAAAAAATCAAAATATTTCTTTTAGACATATATTTAATGTCTCATTCTAAAAAAGTATGACATCTGATGTTTTGCGCTTTTATTTTACACATATTTTATACAGTTTGTGTTTGATGCCTACACCCTAAAAGTATTAATTAATTTACAGGGCTCTCCGCTTTGCAGTACGTAGAACTCAATTCATCAAGAAACTTGTATATTATTGGTTTCTCAATGTTCTTCTCTCTCGTAAGTATCATCCTCTTAAGATATGTTCACACCAAAGTCGACAACCAAAGAGTTGTCAACTTTTATTGGTATCTCAATATAACTAAATTTGACACTTTTGGCTGTCAACGATGATGTAAACGTAAACTTACACTAATGGAAAATGTTCATAAGTAATCAAATTTAGCCTACAATATAATTATGCTATTTAATTTTTAATTGAATCATTAGAATCATATATACCCAAAACATGGTTTCTTTTACTATCATATATTTATTTTAAAATCATACTGAACACTATTTACATAATAGTAATACATTTATTTACATAATCAAATGTCATAGTTTTATATTTTAAAATCATCTACTATATTTAAAACAAAACTCTGGAAAAATCTTTCGTTTGATTATAATTCTATACCATTTAGAAACTTTGGTCATGAAATGTTATTCATTGGTGCAAGATTGTCATTCATATAACCAACTACTATAGTAAAAGTTGTTCTGATATGTAGGTACTTCCCAAGTGGATGATTGCTCACCCAGGAGCCATCCAGACTGGAAGTGAAGTCCTGGACAGCATCCTGACAGTCCTGCTGAGCACTAGTATCCTGGTGGGGGGACTCATCGGCTGTTTCCTAGACAACATCATTCCTGGTAAATAACCAAAGTTTTGAACTTTTCACTGCCATCCTAAAATGTATTCAAATGTTTTAATACAATGTTTGGTGTAGTGTTTCGAGCAAGAGTACTGCAATTACAAGAAAGAACTAAGCGATGGAAACTTACTGTCTTTTGGTTCTGACGTTTTCTATGACGGGTTTTTAGGATTGTTGTTGTCATTCTCTTTTACGTTAGTCCTTTAGCTTACTCAAGAAATGCACCATCAATCAACCATATTTTTATTGCTCTTTTTAATGTGTTTTTTATATGTCAATTTAAAGTTGGTTAGGATATCACCAAGGTTTGGTTGTTTCTGTAAGTTTTAACATTAAAAGACTATAAAAGGAATAAAAATAATTCTTCAATCACTAATGCTTGAATTATGTCTAAAATGTCTAAATTCTCTTCCTGCTAAGAGGCGTTAGACAGAAAAATGCTGTATATATTTTTTGACCGACAATTTTGTAATTTTCCAGACTATGTTATACATTTATATTGTTATTATTTGTATTGATGTCTTCAATTGTTGGTTCATTTATTATTCATCAGGAACACCCAGGGAGCGGGGGTTGATTGCCTGGGCTGAACAAATGAAACTTGAAACATCCAGCGGCGAACATGAATCCAGCACTTACGACTTTCCAGTTGGGATGGGGATCGTGAGGAGGTAAGTGAACTGAGAAGAATACGTTTCAAAAAGTAGTTTGATAAAATGTTGTTTCGTCCATTTGCTATGAGGTTAATAGTACCTACATTAGACGTAGATATTTTGAACTGTCTTATTAATTTAATAGTCACATCACCATAAATATCTTGGAAATGGATGCAATAAAAAATAAATACCAATGCCGTAACATTTTTCGAAGTAGGTTGTTGTATTGGTAGACCTAAGTAATGGGTAACGGTTGTAAAATTAATAGACGATGATATACAATTCTATTTAAAAGGTATAATGTCGCAACTGAATATATTCTGCAAGGAACATTATAAAACTATTGATGGCAAGTTGAAATTAAAGTTTACAATTTTTATCATCAAGTAATTGCATAGCCTATACCTGGGTTGTATTTTGTACTAAAATTATTTTGTACTCAAATAATTGATATATAATATTTATTTATTCAAAATCTATAAAATATATTATTTAAAAGATACAGGAGATACATATCTGCCAACAATTTCAGTCTCTCGTCAACTGTATTTTGTTGATTTTAATTTTTTTACTTTATTTACAGATGCAAATGGATGTCCTACCTGCCGTTTATGCCAACCTACAAATCTGGGCAGTGGTGCAGCTGACTTCAAATTTCATCCATTATCACTTTTCATATTCATTGTACAATAAGAGTTCACTACGACAAATGGTTTTGTAAATATAGATTTTACTATTGATATTACATCTTTATCTCATTTTTTGTATTAAAAGTATATATTTATTTAACATAGCATAATACCATTGACTATATAGACTAACGTGAAATGACTTCCTCATCCAATGCATTGTGTTTGATACCAGGAAGATCCGTGTACGCTTCACCAGCGCCGTTGCAATAGATGTTGTAATTATTCAGCTTACTTTACAGTGTTGCAAAAACATTCCATCAAAACATAAACATTTCCGTTAGTTATAAAATCATGTTTCATCTTTTCTTAAGAAGAGTGCTGATAACTCTATTTGCCAATCATATGTCACATGTACTTCCATGTACACCACGGAAGATCGTGTCTATTCACGATAGGGTTTATAGTCAATGATATTACTCTCCAACATTTTAGGGCCTAAGTTGTTCCTCAGTAGGCCTACCTATACTAGGGGACTATTGAAATGGTTATAAAAGTTGAATCCCCTGCCCCTCGCCGCTACCTGCATTTGGCCTGGGAGAATCCTTGCTAAATGACATATAATTATGAAGTTAAAAAAACTACTATCCATTTTAAATATAACTTATAAGGCTGAAACAACCTCAATGACTATTAAGAAACAAACAGGAAAACACCAAAGTTCACACATCGATCATTACTGGTGACTTAGACCAGCATCTATATATTAATAGGCAAGCATGTTTCTTTTCCTCCTTTTTTCTCAGCTTGTGCGCAACGTAGGAGAAATCCGCTCATACCGCTAGAAAGGTATGCTCCTGTAGATGAGCAGAATCCCATTACAAATCACATCAGCCCCTATACTAACTTAGGCTCCACCCTACAGGTTTTTTTTTTCAAAGTTTCAATGTTAATCTTATGGAAGAAAAATAATGGATTGAATCATTAGACGGCTGTTAATAACAAATTGTAGCAAATTAGGAGGTACAGATGTTTCAGTCATAAAACATTTGAAATCTAATTACCTGAAGATAAACTGTTTTTGGTCGAATTTCGACCAGTGGGCGGTTCCTAGTTTCTGTTTAGTTACCAAACGGATGACCTCTTTGGTGGATGCCCAAAGCATTAAGTAGAAAATCTTAAGTGTATACTAAGTTACATTAATGTTTAGTTGACTACAATGCTGCAAACTCGACATTAAAAGTATATGACCCTGCTCAAAATGGTATGCCATATTGCCATTTAACTATGCATTCAAATTATAATAAATAAAATTAATTAGCTATCGATATGTAGACTTTTTGATTTCGAGTTTGTGGCATGCTGCTTGGAACTTAACGACCTTTTAAATTACGTGTGATAGATATGGCATGGGCCAATGAAGTTTTTAATGACTTCCGTAAGGAATGGATAGTATATATATGTTTCTTTGGCGTGTTTTTAATGGTATAAAAGAGGTCCCAGACTTAATTATCACTCTATACTTGAAGACGAAACATTAAAAAAATGTGTGAGATAATGAGATCACGGCTAAAAACACCAAAAATACAAAAACTGGTGTTATCAATTTAATTTCAGTTCCCAAGATATAAATTTTGATGGTCAACTGGAAAAAATAACCATTTATAGCACAATAACAAAAAATGTCAATCTAATAAATTACTTGACTTTCATTGTTAAATGAAAAAGTCTCATGTTTTACTTATAATTGATATTTTGTAAATTTATCTAAACCTTTGACTGACTATTCTAATAGCTTACACATATATGACTGCGACTGTGGCGTCGTCCTGTAATCCAGCTACTTGGAGGTCACGAATTGTGGATATTTATGGCTTGTGGATGCGATATTGCCTAGTAGGGATTAACGTCCGCACTAGTGAATACTAGTTCATCCATAAACGCCATCCTCATAATCAGACCGATTCGTATATATAAGGTCGAAATTTCGTCCACAATTTCGTCAGTCAGTCGACTTGTTACTGATTCGAAGGTCATTCGACCTTATAGTCAGTCTCACCTCTTACTCATATTCAGGTTAAAATATTGTCCGGAGATGATTTGTTGGCCAGAGAGAGGGTTGCGGGGTAAGGGTTGAAGCTGACGCATGCCATTGGCCAACACTTTTTTCATTCTACCATAGGTTAAGCTATCAACAAACGAAAACATGCAGCATCCCTACATTTGTTTTATTTACGTCAGCTGTGTATTTCTCCCCGTTGAATTAGGCTAGCAGGTTTGTGAAAAAATATAATTAATTGTTTACTTATTTTAGCAAAAAGTTTTTATGTAGAATAGTACAATCTAAGTTTCTTTTTATTCCTCGGTTAACTAATTGTCCGGGAGGTTTTTTATGCAAATTTCCCCTCACCCCCCCCCTCACACACTCATCCCAACAAGTCATCTCCTGACAATACCCTCCATGTGAGGTCCCTGTCTCAAAATAGTGTTATAGTGACCTGGATTCCTATTTTTATATGTGTATACAATAATGTTTTTACTCTAATACACATCTTAAACCAAACCCACAAATAAACCTAACTTACACAATTCTTGTTTTATTCCTTCCTTAATAGGCCAACTCTGTCAATTGTGTTATTCAATTCTCATAAAATTTTGTTTAAATAGTAAAATTATTGTAATTTTTGAAACTCAATATTATATTTATTTTGTATGAGGGTTATTTTGATGTCTACAATTCACTAATTTAGCAATTTTCAATAACTCTAAACTTAATATAGTACAAAGTAGGACTTTATTTTAATAATAGTTCCCCATTAGCTGTGCGATTGGGCTTGATATTTTTTATAGGTGGACGAACGCGGGAACAGTGCTGCCAGACTGAGGGTAATTACCCGAAAAGAGGGTATTTTTATGGTCCGGGGGTATTTTTGAGGGTATTTTGTTGTAGGGGGTATTTTGAGGGTAACAATTCACAGCATAATTATTACAAAATTTGTAGTATGGTAAACAATAATAATTTATTGTAATGGTAGGTTTTCACTGTAAATAAGTGATTTTTTTACACTTTTGGTAAAAATATTAATTTCTTAAATTCTACAGCAGTGCAAATAACATTACATTTATCTTGGTTTTTTGTCCATGGTTAAACATGGTTTAATCGTGGATTATGGTTTATTAAACTACCCAAAATGTTATTCACTTTGACATTTTGAGGAAATTTTTTATTTTATACGTTATTTTGTCACTAACAATGTAATTTAAGTTTTTAAAGAAACTTTTTGGTGAGGGGGTTTAATGAATATTTACATATTTTTGCATAAAATTTGTCATCATTATTTGGCCTTCTTATTTGGATTCTTCCATTAAATCTTATTACTAAAGATATATGGAACTATGATGAAAATGAATATAGACGTCAGAGGCAAAATATTAAGTTTATCCCAAGAAGAGATACCTGATAATATTACAGTCTTCATAACTTCATGCCTCGAATTACAGATAATACACCCTATTCCCCTGCCTGAGGGTATTCGAGGGTATTTTTCCCTTCGACAGAGGGTAATTTTATTGAAGGCGTCTGGCAGCACTGCGCGGGAAGTGCAGCCTGCACTGTGCAGGCCAGGCAGAAGTGCTAAAACCATATGATGTTGATGTCATGTTTGTTGTTTGTCACTTTTATTTATGTCTGTGTCAATTAGCCAACATAATAATCGTGCTAAGAAACGGAACGCTCCGGTCCAGGAATATTCATACTAATAATAAACCAATTCATAATCTTCAAAACTATATGAGACAAAAGTTTTAAAGTAGTGTGAGGTTATGTTTTGAATAGGGCCCATCAGGCTGAGAACAGCTCTAAAATTGAATCAGCCCAGAATTATTATTCGTGAATATGAAAATATTTCCTGCCTGTAAATTGGGACTAAATTAGGTTAATTTATTTTAAACCAACCATCTATCATGTGGCTGTTAAGGAATGAAGAAAAAGGTAAGAGATAGGAAATAGGCCTAGGAATAAGTTGGGTTCAGCTGTAGCCTTTAGAGGTTGCACTTTGTTCTTTAGGTAAAAATGAATTTTATAGCAGTACATTAATGGTCAATTTGATATTTTGTTTTAACCCCACTGTGGCCTTGCCATAAATGGTGGTTATCTGACTAAATACTAGGCCTACTACAATAAGGTACTAGCTATCCATTGTAACAGGTGTTACTACAGTTGCACACCTCAGGGTTGCATTTTTCAATCTATAGGCCTACACGCTAGTAATATACTTAGGCTAAATAAGATACATAAAATTTGAAGTAGGCAAACTAACTAGGCCTAGGCCCTATTATGTTTGATTTGAATTCATCTCTGCCCTCAGCTCCGCAACGCTGACCCGCCACTGTTTCTCAGCCACAGTTTACAGCACACTCCGGTAGTTAGATTCCATAGGCTATTCTTATAAGTAGCCAGACCCAATCCCAACAGTGTCACAGGATTTTTCAAACTTGACCACCATTTGATTTTGTTTAACATAAGTTACAATCCATTTTGTAGCGCACTTTTTACCCTGACTAGACATTTGATTTGGGAGGTTACATTACAACCTAACCAAACTGCTAGTTTCATCATCCCGAATATTCACAAACATTCTTCATTGGGTTCTTCGAAATCCCACTCATTTCCAATTGTCTCTCTCCGGAATTCCTTCGCCTGAAGACAATTAAGTAAGAAAAAAAGAAGATACAGTACAGAAGAATTTTATGACAACCTCTTCATCGAGGGAACATCTATATTAGCTAGGACTTTTGACTGGTCCCATGCTACTGTGAAGTGGTCAATTGGGGCAACGTGGGATATGTATGTGTTAAGCAGGGTTGTCATGGTGCCGGAACGCGCCGGAACGGCGTTCCGGCACTGGTTTTATCCAAAAGTGAAGATTTAATAATGTTTGTTATAACAAATTTAATTATAGGCCTAAATAAAGAAATATTTTCCAAGCAACAAGATTACAAGTTAACTATTAACGATATAGGGTTCACCGACTGCCGAGTCCACGGATAGGAATACAGTTTACAATTTGCGTCCAACACCAATCATGTTCTCTTTGGTAACAGCGCTCATAGCGGCTGAGTAGCCTGACATTAACTCTTATTTGGTAATAACTACATCAAACTACATTGATATGAATGCCTGCCGCCAGAGTCGCTATCATCAGTATGGACAGTTGTTTGGTGAGAAGTGACAAGAACTGTATCGAATGCTGACAAAAGATATATCATAACGTCTAAAGCTAGATTAGCTGAATACATTCGGGAAATAATACACGATTGCTTTGCGCAGAGTAAGACCGTTCAAAAGCTGTTTGTTCATATGAATTTATATCAATCAGAAAAACTAGAAACATTCTAAATTTTTCAATTTGTTTACAACACCCACATTGGCTTTTAAAATATGGTCAATGTTTTCGAAATAACTATATTTTACTACGGTATATTATATATTTTTCTTTCACAGGTTTAGATGTTATAGAAGCGTATTTTGCGGCGTTTATTTTCTCGTTGTACTTTGCCTATTATTCTTGTTGGATTGTTTATTATGCTTGCTCTGTGTCTAGTCAGGCCTACACTAGCTTATTAATATATCGCGTCTTTGTTTAATGATAGTTGCCCTAGAAGTTTTATGAAATAAGTGGGGCCTACAGGATTTTAATAGTTAACGAAAATTGAAGCACAAATAGTTTGGTTGTAAATAAATAATTAATTGTAATAATGAGTGATTCTAACACTGGCGATAAGTTACTGCTTCAAAGATGGTATCTGCCGCTTCTACAACAGGCCTAGCGACCTATAGCCTACTGCGGCTACATACGCTTGCTAAAAATAGTTTTTTACTTCGTCTTTGAATTTCTTTTTAATCAAGTTAAAAGTTAGCAGACATCATAAAAAATAAACTCAAAACCCTTATCAAAAAGTAAAAACACTAAATTGGGCAATTTAACATCATAACATAAACAATTCTGTTAGTGTAGTTGGAGGGGGGGGGGCGTTGGGACGCCCTAACTCAAATCTGGGCCAGGTGTACTGTTCCGCCACTGCAAAAATTGCTATGACACCACTGGTGTTAAGTGAAATAAAAGTCCCCCCTAACCAATCCTGACTTCATTTTTTCCAGGATTAGTTTTTAGAATAACTCCTGGGAAACAGAATGTTGTCAGCCGAAAAGATGGTGACCTGCTGCTACAAGGAGATCAATCTATAAGCCGCAAGCATGCTGAATTGGTGGTTCATAATGTAAGTCAAATTTGATTTAACTAGATGTTATCTATTACATACTGTAGCTAACAGTAAAATCGAGATATCCCAATACTCGGATGACTAGACTTCTTGTGATTTTGAATATTGTGGCCACTTTCTGTAATCCGATAGTCTGGATTCAATGAAAAAATTTCTTAAAAATGACAATCCTACGGTATTTGTTTTGAGATCTTACATTTGTCGACAGTTGAGAGTCGATTACCCAAACATAAATTATCTGGACAGTGAATTATCCAAACCACTAAATGGCTTACTAATTCAGTGTGGTGTTAAAAAACCTATATTGCGAAAAGGCAGACAAAATGCAAAGAATTTTATTCTTGCAAGAATCGACAAAATACAAAAAAAAGTCATACATGTACTATTTTTTGTTTTAATTTCTTCATTATCGAGACAATTAGATTATTAAGAAATATTTTATATTGATAAAACATTGAATGAACTATGTAGTGGTTATAAATGGTTTATTTAAATCTGTTTCTTGTTTGATTATCCGGCCAATTTGATTATCTGAACTACCCTTGATCCTAATTATTGCATAATCAACTCTCGACTGTTAGTACATTTCAAATTTGCTGAGTGTTCAGCTAAAGCTCAGGGTATTCTACACCCCTGAGAGATGTTTATCTTAATGCTATCTGGCTACCTCTAAATGCTACTGGAACACATTGTGTGTTGAATTATTTTGAAGTCCTATCTGTCGTGCCCTTATCAGTACATAGGCTCTAATGCTATTGACCCCATAATATTATCGACCATGTTGTAATGCAAACATTGCTCCTCTGAATGACCAGTTTGACGATTATGTATCTTGCTTGTTTTAGAAAGGCACCGGTACCGGTAATCAATTATATCTGAAGCTTTGTCAGGGTTGCCACAGACATTAAAAGTCAGGAAAAGTCAGGAATAGTCAGATTTTTGGGTTTTAGTCAGGAAAAGTCAGGAAAAAGTTTGAAAATATGCCAAAAGTCAGGAAAAAATAGGGAAAAAGTGCCAAAAGTCACAAAAGTTCACCAATTTATCAGTGGCTTAAGTCCATAGGCCTATTGATTTGAGTTTCTTGGGTTTTACTGGTTTTACTGTAGTTGGTTATTAAGAGTCTTCTTCACTTTTGGGCTATTTTAAGGTACAAGAAAATAGTCCAATGAGAATTGATGCAGTGTTCCCAAATCTATCCAGAAACTTGAGTATTCTGTATTACACATGGTAAACATAACAACAAATGACAACATTGCAGGAAAGGAGGGTGAGGGAGGTCACACTTGTAAACATTTCCATCAGACTATTTTCGTGAATACTCTAATAATGCAGTTGGCTATGTTAACTCTACGGCTTTTGGACAAAACATGGTGTTTTTTATCCTTTGTATTTCGGACACCAGTTTTTAACTGGTTTTCTTGAATCTTGGTAATTGTTTAGTTAAATAGCTACATTATAGCTCTTATACCTTAAAAGTTTAAGAATGTGAAAATATCACTCTCTTGTGACGTTGAATAGTAGAGTAGAACCTTGATAGTTCGACTCTCAATAGTTCGACACTCCTGATAGTTCGACATGGTCCATGACAACTTAACATGTTAATAATGACCGATAGTGTCCATGTTGGAGCCTGACAAAGGTGAAAATGTAAACAAATTGGAGAATGATTTGTATGTTGTTTTGCTAAAGTTAAATTAGGTTATGGTTTCACTAAAATTTAGTGTTCCCTAAATTCAAATTATGATTTTTTATACTCCCAGAGTGTTAAAATTTCCCATATACTCCCTATAGTTCGACATTTCGATAGTTCGACACTCTCTAAGTCCACAAAGTGTCGAACTATCGAGGTTCTACTGCAGGGTTGCCACAGACATTAAAAGTCAGGAAAAGTCAGGAATAGTCAGGATTTTTGGGTTTTGGTCAGGGAAAGTCAGGAAAAAGTTTGAAAATATGCCAAAAGTCAGGAAAAAATAGGGAAAAAGTGCCAAAAGTCAGGAAAATTTGCAGTGGCACAATCCGACCGTCTCGATTTCGATCGCTCTCATAAATCAGAATTTCTAAGTAGGTAGTGGGTAAAATGTATTAATTCTTTTATATTAATTACCTATTAATAATGTAGTTAAAGTTTATTTTTATTGTGTTTTTCATTGTGATAATGTTAGTACATTATTATTATAACACCTTGTTTTATTTTTAGGCAATTTCTCTACAGGGAATATTAGCGAAATTTCTTCAGGGAATACGCTATTACGATAATACTCATGGTAAGACCTAAGGCCGGGACCATTTTACTTTTTTGTTTTAAGGTCCATAGGAGTAAAAAACACCGTTGGTTCAAATTCATATACAGGGTGTTCGGAAAAACCGTTTCAGGAATTCAGGAGGTTATTGCCCACATCAAAATAAGCAAAAAAATTCCTATAAACATATGTCCTAAAATGCTTCGTTAACCCACTAGCCGCCATTTTGTTTTTTACACTAAATAATTTTTATTTCCGTAATGGATCATTGTATTAAGTTAATATTTGGCATGAACTTTCATCATAGCAATACCCATTTTCAAGAAAAAAATTATTTTTTTCTAATGTGTATTTTCAAAATGGCGGCCATTTTAAAATTTTAAACTAAAATATCTCAAAACCGGTAAATTTTATAAAAATTTTACTAGAGACAAAAAAGTTGACAAATTTAATTATCTAACCAATGGTACCAATTTTGTAAGGATCTGTAACAAATAACTGAGTTATTAAGATTTTTCAATTAAAATTACCTTAATTTGCATTAATTACAATGCAAAATCAATGTTTTTATGCATAAAAATCTCAATAACTCAGTTATTTGTAGTCAGATCCTTACAAACTTGGTACCATTGGTTAGATAATTAAATTTGTGAACTTTTTTGTGTCTAATAAAATTTTTATAAAATTTACCGGTTTTGAGATATTTTAGTTTAAAATTTTTAAATGGCCGCCATATTGAAAATACGCATTCGAAAAAAATAATTTTTTTCTTGATAATGGGTATTGCTATGACAAAGGTGCATGCCAAATATTAACTTAACACGTTCGTTGCGCGGGGCGAGAATTCTCGCCCCGTGTGGCTGGCACCACGTGCGCGGGGCGGGAATTGTCGTCCTTCTCCCATGCCCACAACCTTGCTTCAGTGTGAGCCCATTTACGTACCGGAAATGACGTCATGAAATTTGACATAAAATAGACGCCTAGACAACTTCTGATGACTTTTAAGCAACATACAACCAATCACTTAGTAACTAAACAAAATATACAAAAATGCTTCCGCAATTTTGGCACGCAATTATATTGATTTTCAGCACTCAACGTGTTAATACAATGATCCATTACGGAAATAAAAATTATGTAGTGTAAAAAACAATGGCGGCTAGCGGGTTAACGAAACATTTTAGGACATATGTTTATAGGAACTTTTTTGCTTATTTTGATGTGCGCAATAACCTCCAGAATTCCTGAAACGTTTTTTCCGAACACCCTGTATATGTGTCCATTTACACAATAAATTTTGAAAGAGACCTTTTATTTCGATAAAGTTTGGTAAGGTGTAAGACATCATTCTTCAGGTTAGGTTCGAAAACCAGGTTGATCGGACAGTCGGAACAGGGTTTTATAGGGTTTAAAAAAGGTCAAAATAGGGGGTTTTGGTATTTTTTGCCATACAAGTTTTAATTCATCAATTTTCAAAGAGACCATTCAAAAGAACTTTAAAAAACAAATAATTTAGTATTTTGAATCATTTACTTAGCTTCACTGGTTACAGAAAAAATTAAAAAACCAAGTTTTCTATGTTATTTTTATGGGAAACCAATGAAACCCCCCCTGGTATATTGCTTATTTTTAACAATTCCCAATAAAAATCTCAACAGGCTCAGTTAATGCTATTGTAAATAAAAATGTTTTAATATCTCGCTGTGACAGGAGTATTTCAATAAAAATTTGAGTGATGGGCAACTATAGGAATGGAGGAGATTGCATTAAAAAATTTTCCAAATGAAATTCACTAAAACCAAACAACGAGTCTTTTTCCCGCGGTTCAAAAAAGTCAGGAAAAATCTCTCAGATTGGTCAGTAAAAGTCAGGAAAAGTCAGGAAAAATGGCCTCAAAAAATCTGTGGCAACCCTGTTTGTGTTTAACACTATAAACGTATGATCAGAAAAATTAATAAAAATTCCTACAAATTTGATCTATTGATAAAATAGTAGGCCTACTTTATTGCTGTATTAATGCAATTTTTCTCTGTTGTTAAAAAAATACAACAGTAAAATTAATTTATATCTAAGGATATAGCCTAACTTTAAGTGTTTAAGTTCTTAGAATTTCCTATTTATTTATTTATTCCTCAACGGTTTTAACGGCTCAACGGTATTTATTTAACTATTTATCAACGGCCGAAGCCAATACATAGATTTGACATATACTGCTTTTTCTACAAATAGTTTACATGCGTTGAGATCAGAAAATACATGCGAAAGTGAAATGAAAAACTTAACATAATTGAATGAGATATGCTTATTATATGCTTAGCGGTTAGCAAAATATTAACAAATGACATTTCAACAATTTAAATAACAATATAACAACAATAAACTAAAGATTACTAATACAGAAGCAAAAAACAAACCATTAAATATTTGCGAAAGTAAACAAGAGTGCAAAGTGCAACTGCCATATCTACACCAATTAAACAAATGCAGAGGTGATCAATTTGTAAACTGAATAGTGAGTACACAAGCAAAAAAATTATGCAATAATTGAATAAATGCTAGCCTA
Organism: Neoaliturus tenellus; assembly: GCA_030545055.2. Lineage (NCBI taxonomy): Eukaryota > Metazoa > Arthropoda > Insecta > Hemiptera > Cicadellidae > Neoaliturus > Neoaliturus tenellus. The sequence continues at coordinate 85,048,361 of CM061536.1, forward strand.
GTTTAGTTTTGTTTTGTGATCTATTGGGCGTTGACTATTTATACAGTAGGCTTGGTAGTCCCATCATTCCTCTCTGATAAATTCTATAGTTAATCTGACAATAAAATAATAATAATCGTATGGCTTTTAGTGGAGATCAGCAATTAACTGACAGTTCCCCTTGCCCGAGAGGCCTGCACTTTTTTGTTTTCTATGCAGGAGGACCAACAGCTTAACATTATTTCTGAAACCACGGAAATCTGACAATACCTCAGTGGCAATATCTCTTGTCCAGGGGTGCAGAATATGTCTGATCCGGCAATCTAGGATCGTTGGAAATTTCCAGGTGTCTGGGGAAATTTTTGGGAAATTTTGGGTTTTTTATGGAAGTGTTAAGAAGTACTGGTAAGTAGTTTTGATTTGATTTCAATTACTTGTGTTCATATAATTAACTAAAATCTAAGAAATTTTTATCATTTTACTGTAAGCTGTTGAGTTTTAAGGCAAAGTCATATAGGCTATTTCACGTATCTTTGGAGGAAATCTTTAATCCGTAACAGTAGGATTTGGGAAATTTTAGGAGTCAATACATTTTCTGCACCCCTGGTCTTGTCTGGTGTGATTTTTCAACATGTGTGAAATATTCATGTTGGCTGTAGGCGTAATACCTTTTTAAGAATCGTGTTTCTAGGTTAATTTAATACATAAACAATTGTATTAACCCTTAGGCTATTGACGGATATATCGCCCCAGCCCACAATTTAATCCAGCCCTGGAAGGGTTAAAGTGGTTAGTTTGTTGTTTTTTAACCTATCCAAGGAAACAGTTTTCTCCCTGCATTCTAATGTTTTAGCATTTTTATAATGATTGCATGCCTACAGTAATTCATAATCTATTATCTGATCTAGGTTCCTGGTCCCTTATCCGTAAGATTTTTGTGTGTCTACTGTACGGAACTTAAGTTCCAAAAGTAAAAAGTGAGTTACAACTTAGCATTTTAAATTCCTTAATGGTTTTTAGGAAAATGAAAATGGAGGAATAGTCTTGAAGGATCTTGGTTCAAAGTATGGAACCTTTACAGCTACTGATGGAGAAGAACTGACTCAGGTGTCTCCAAATGATCCCATCACTCTCAAAAACGGAGATGCTATAAGATTTGGCATCCAGTGGAACTTGTGGAGGTTTGTACCTTGTACCTATAAAGTTCTATACCTCTGAAACCATAGAAGGAGATAAACCAATTTCATTTTTCACACAAATATTTTTAACAGCCTTTTGGGGCAAAATCTATCTCAATAGTTTGACATTATGTTTGTAATTAGGCTATCATTACACACAAATAGTCCAGATAATGATAAAAGAACAAATTAAAATTTACAATCTGTACCTGAGTTTAATAAAATTTGGGCTCTTTGCATTTTGTGCCCTGACTACTATGTTGGGCTACTATCAGAATATATTGATGACTATAAAGATCCTTAAGTTCATTCTTCAAGTGTTCCATTAGAATAAAAAGGCATTCACACTGGTAAATGTACATAAACAACTAAATGTGCTAACTGTAGTGAGCCTTTTCATCCTAGAAACTGCCTTACATGCTAAAAGACAAAACCTGCAGGGAGGAAGTGACTTACACAATTATAACACTAGAAGAGCCAACAAATTAGTATTTCCGATCTATCGTCTCACACTCTATGAAAAACAACCAACATATCTAGGAAAAATTTCCTCAACAGAAAGTTGAAAATATCCACTGCAAGAAGAAGTTAAGAAATAACATCATGGCATGGCTACAACAGCGCCTCTTCTATACAGTGGAAGAGTTTCAAAACTGTTGACATGATTTTTAAAACTAGACTTTCCTATCTTTTGTATTAGTTTTAGTGACACACTCACTGCTCTCTATGAATAATGTAGGCCTAAGTAAAGAATTATTGTCTATTGTGTAACAATTTGTTGTTAGAGTGGAGTATTTCCCGTTGGTGGTGGTAACATCTACACTGAATGCGGCAGAGAAGACTGAAGTAAAAGAGGTGTTGGCAGCATTGGGTGGAGAGCTGGTTAATGATTGGCAACCCTGTTGCACCCACCTGACAATGAACAAGCTGACTGTCACTGTCAAGGTAGGCCTACAATCTTATTTTAAGCCTCTATAGTGAAGAATTTGGCTCCGATTGAGTGTTTTAATATACGAATGCTGTTAAGAAAGTAAGTTCTGTTTAAAGCAGATGTTAAAAAAGCATGTTAGTATCAGCTTTGGGTAGATAGACTCATTAAGAATCTATCTGTAAGTCCTGAGGTCTGTAGGGCTTGTGCTCTGTGCAATAATGGAAAATAAAAATAATACCATCCCCACTTAAAGCATTTACAAAATATAAACCAACATGAGTACACAGCAGAACTGTGATTAACTGTTACTCTTTTAACTGCCTCACTCTGTTACTGCACAAATGCACATTTTGATACTTTTGATGTGTCTTAATTGAAACCGTGCTGAAAGTCCATGCACAATTGCGATTGAAGGGTTATTATCTCCAACAACCTTTTAAATCTACTTACAATACAGGTTTATACAAAATATTTCTGTTACTGTCTATTCAACTAATTGTCATAGTCCCCGTCCTGAGGGTTTACTGTATCACTGTACTGTATGATAACAAAGAAAAGTATGTACACTGTACATAACAAAGAAAAGTTTAAACAATGTCCAACATATAGTGGGGTGAAATTCACAAACTTCCTCCCAAGCGGCATAAAGGAAGAAGTGGATTTTTCAAGATATAAGAACAAACTCAGAGATTTCCTAATTAATTTGCCATGTTACAATCTAGAAGATTTTTATAAGAATAATACTCCTTAAGTTGTATAATGTTTTCATTTGACTGGATAGTAAAGGTGGATTGAGAGCAGGCTAAAAAATATTTGTAAAAACTTGACGCATTCTTGTACATTTTTAATGTATGCTTGAATAAAGATATTTGTCTATTGTCTATTGTCTATGGAGATTTCACTGTACCGGTCGGGAAAAGTCGGGATTTCAAGAATTTTCTTAGGTCTGAAAAAGTAGGGAATTTTTCTTTTTGGTTGGGATAAACTCATTTTATAATAAAAATACAATGTTTTGCTGTATTTATCAAACTTTACAAATTATTTTGGATAAATTCACAAAATTAAAGGTTGTGAAGCTCCTTTTTTTCAGAAAAGTGGCATAGAAAAGTTGGGAATTTCATTTTTGAAGTTTAGAAGGCACTTTCAGGTTGTGCAGTTACAAAGTATCTCTGTCAGTTGATTCGTGAGTCTTCATTCATCAATTATATTGTTGTCCTGTTTAAACAGGTGGTTTGTGCATTAGCCAGCGGTAAGCCTATTGTCCTCCCGGGCTACTGGAAGGCACTCAAAGACGCCTTGTCGTCCATGCAGACTACACTCCCCGACTGCAAGGACTTTGTGCCACCCCTCGCTGAAGCTTTGTTGAATCCAGCGGAAGTGTCATTTACACCAAACCCAGAGCGGAGCAAACTCTTTAGTGGCTACACGTTTGTTGCAGCGTCTCCAAAACAGCTAAATAGGATCAAACCCATGATTACGGCTGCTGGTTGGTAACTGTAATATTATGAATTAAAAAAAAAGGTATTTGTTTATATAGTAGACTTCCTCACAACCTTGCCGGCAATCGTCGAGCAAACCTTGCCGAGTTCCTTGCCTCGGCTGGATAATGATTTGGCCGGTTAAACTGATGTACATTAAAAAATGCCAACCTACAATTTTATATGGCCTAAATGCAATTATGGTTTGAAAAAAAAAACTTTATTCTTTATAAACGTCTAGAGCCAATAACAGCAATTTGTAAGCATTAAAGTATATTTACATAAATATAAATGAATATAAATAACTCACAAAAAATAATTCATGTCTAGGTCTTGTGTTCTCTTCCTCCATAATCTTAATAGGCCTCTTTTAAAATAGGACGCACTATGTTGATAAAGGTCAATGTCTGGTGATATTGAATTAGCTATAGACTGTATCCTGATAATTGGGTTGATTTTTGCATAGTTTGTTCTTGAATTGACTCTGGTGAAACAACTCTAAATATATAACGCTATATAGTTTATGAAACACATGAAAACACAACATGAAATCCAAGACTAAAATAAACTACTAAAAATTTGTTTCCTTATTTTGTGTATTGGATAGCAGGTCCAAACCCATTCACTTCTGGTGGCATACACTTACGTCCAAAACAGTACAATTTAGTTGGATTCAAAACGTCAATTTGATTTAATGTTGAATTGAACTATACAGTAGATAAGGAAGCAATGTTTCCCGTGAAACATGGCCGGTTGAAGCGATGTTGAGGTAAAAAATGGCCGGTTAAAAACATGTTGTTTTTGTGTCCAGGTAGGCCGGTTAAAGCTGTGACCGGTTAAAAGGTGACTGGTTAAGAGCGAGTCAACTGTACTCAGATGCACCTAGTTTTTAAAGAGGGTTTTTATTTGGGATGATTAAAAATGCTTTAATCTAAACAAGTGAAAATCATACTGTCTAAGTTAAACAGTTTTTGAGTTTTGAATTCTAAAAGAAAGCTAGGTAAATGCATGACACTGTCAGTGCATGACGGCTGTGACACTGGTTTGCCACATGTTCTCAGCAAGGTTAAAGTGCAGTGCCGTTGTTAAGGTAGATTAAGTGGAGTGACTGCTCCAGGCCTCGCGCTGCAAGGCCTTAGTCTTGCTAAACAATAAGTAAAAGTTTTGGTTGCAAGAAAATAATTTAATAATGTGCAGGTATATGTGCCTAAAAAATATCTGTCTAATTACCCACACAATATGTTCAATTATTGATTAATTAAAAGAGCTACGACCAAGATCCTCATTTGTATGAGATATTAGCGGTCAAAAGAATGCAAATCATCATTTGATATCCGTGGTGGGATGACGCACCCCGGGCCTCGCGCTCTCAGTGAGTAAGTTATGCTTGCTGCTGTACCACCACCACGCACCAACCAACACCATTATAAACCTAACTTGATAAAAGTAAATAAACATGATACGAACATTTTAAAAGTGACTGTACAAACTAGCGTCTGCCGAAGCAACCTCCACAATGTGGTATGTATCGAATCGTCGGCGATGTGGCGTAGTGGGCGTACCGAGCGACGACGACAACGCCCAAACTCACACGAATAATAATAACGATGTCGATAACGATAACAACAATCGAAAAGTCGCTAACTCATTGGTTTATATCCGAAATTGTTATTGTATACGCACTGTTCGTCCTAGAATTATTTTTATTTTTTTAATGGTGTTTTTGTTTTAAATAATTTAAGGCTATTTAAATAATTTCATTTTATTGTTTGATTATTGGTAACTATGATTTTTTATAATTTCTGAAATTATAAAAAAATATAAATTAAATTTCTTTACATAAAATTCAAATTCAACTTAATTTATTTTAAGTTTTTACATAGTCATGGCCTCGCCAAGTTATGCATAACTTGTCGGCAAGGTCCAATATGTAGTATTCTGAAACATATCGCATATTTATTAAATTTTTTTACATTTTATTTATTTGCTTTAAATATTTTTAATGAAAAACAAACCTAAATCTATAGCGGTTTGGGCAGGCATGATAGTGATATGGATTTTTTTACTTGTGGCTTAAATTAAAGCAATTACACATTTTAATTAATTGCGTGAAATTTAATTTTATTCAGAAACAATTTAAGGGTACAGAGAAAAAACGCTTGATGTCCAAAAATATTCAAAATTTAACTAATACCACCATTGTGTTGGGAAATATGAGTTCTACAACCACGTGCTTTCATTACAGCAAAATAATGATCGGGGTACTTAAAAATCAACAAAAAAGATTTGGTATACAGAGAACTAGTGCTTGTTGTCCCTCGCAAACAGCGAAGAAACGCTTGTAGTCCACTAAGGGGGCCGGCGCCCTCTGAAGCGCATGCACGCTGTGTCTTGCACCAGTCTCTGACTGTTACGCCAGCCAGCCTACAACAGTGCTCTTCAACTTAATTGTGTTTATTTTATTTTATTTTTTTTTATTTTTATTTTATTAGTTTATTTTTTAATATTACAATGAGTAATGGTGATAATGATGGTGATGATGTGTCGAACTTGAATGTGAGTGCTTGTTTTACCAAGAAAAGGTAATAGTATTGCACTATTGCGTACTCAACAAATATCCTACACGATTTGATTTTTTTAACTTCCCCCATAAAAACCATGGAAACGAGGATGTGGGTTTGCCGCCATATGGCTGCTTTAAGTAAATATAAGTTGAAGCCTACCTAGTACTTTCCAAATTTGATCAAGTTATGTCAATATGTGAGATAGAGGGTTTTGTTAATTCCGCATAAGAATAACATGGAAGACCTATTTTTGGATTTTATCTGTAACCTGATAAGCGAAGTTAAAACTTCAGGATACTAAATTGTTTGTTTTAAGCCCTTTTAAATGATTCTAGTTGAAATTGTTGAATTAAAAAAATTGTCAAAAAAATTCCAAAATCACATTTTTGACCCTTTTGAAACCCCAAAAAACCCCGTTCCCATTGCCCGATTATGCTGGTTCGGGAATTCATTAAAATAGACCTAGTCCTACACCTTCATGCCAAATTTCATCAAAATCGGAGATCCCTGTCAAAAGTTGACAATACTTTATAATATATATATTATGTATACATTTGTATACATATATACATACATACATACATATATATATATATATATATATATATATATGTATGTATATATGTATATATATATATATACATATATATATATTATATATATAATTTTTTTTCTTATATATATGTATATATATAGCATTAATAAAAGTTTAAACTTAATATCTTTGTGAAATTTCTAATTATATTACAAGATTTCATTTGCAACAGTTTTTATTGTCCTAATTTACAGAGAAAAAACGCTCGTTGCCCAAGCAAGTATTTTTTAATTTATTAATAAAAGCTATTATATTGTTTTTAATGAAACAACTTCAGTTTTAATTAATAAAGGATTAGTTGTAGATAAGAAAACATTAGCTTTTAATTATTTATTGTTATTACTGGTCGTTTTATAAGGTTTTAAAGTTTAAAATGCCTGTCCTGTAAAATTTAGTTTTTGTGACATCAATCGTTCTTTCTCTGCACCCTTCAATTACAAGTACTTCATTGTGGTTTTTAAAACTATATGAAAGCTAACTTTCATATTAGCGCTAACGTAATAAGTTATTTGTATAAACTAAAACTTAAGTAGACTACTATTTTGCACGTTAGGTTGAACTATTTTTCTACCTTAAGAAAATCACGAAAACCTTCAATTAAAAGGTTAGACGTATGAAAAATACTTCAAACTTTTTTTAAGAGCATGTAATTTTTGCAAGGATTTTTAATGCTGAACAGGCATTCAATTCGTTATGACTTTCATGTCTTGCATAATTATGCTAATTAATATATTTTTAACACAATTTTAAAAAGTTGTCTCGTTTATTGACATCGAAAAAGAAAACAGGGAATAAAATAATGTGGGAAATACACCATTGTTTTTAAAGTAAATGTTAACCAATGATTTGGTAACCAATGATTTGAATTGGCCTACTATCTTCTTCAATAACTCACTGTAGGTGGTAACTTAAAGTTGTTTTGAAGTAAAAACACAAACATAAGCCTACTCAAAGACAACCCGCGCCCCGATATTCCGTTTAGAGTATAAGGTAAAAACGCATAGGCCTACACCTTTTATCGATACAGTAGGCCTAGAACATTGCATTTAGTTGATAAGGGTAGGTAGTTAACACAAACACAGCACTGAGGTTATCACAAACATAAAAAATGCAGCTAACGCTCGGATTGTAGCTCTTTTCGTATCGAGTAGGGTCTGTTTGATTGCGTAGATGTAAAATTCAATTTAATTTATTCAATGAAAATCACCAATAAGGCAGGAACAAACTAACACCATTAATTAATTAAGTCACTCATACCACATTTTAATTGTAATATTCGGTCACAAACCGCTGACTCGTTTAGGTAGCGACTATTCGATTGTTTATATCGTTATTATTATTCGTGTGAGTTCGGGCGTTGTCGTCGTCGCTCGGTACCCCCACCACGCCACATCGCCGACAATTCGTTACATACCACATTGTGGAGGTTGCTTCGGCAGGCGCTAGTACTGTACAACACAGTGAAATATATATGTATATATTCACAATTATCAAAAAAAAAAAGACTCAATCATCTTGTCACTGGAAATCAACTGTGATTGCGAAGCTGCAGCTCCAGTCGACAACCTTATTTAGGCATATTCAAAGCTGTTAATGTGTTTGGATGAATGACTCTTTTGAATCAAGGGGATGCTTTTTGAATTAATGAATGTATTTGGTGACATCTTGAGCAATTAAATACCTAACCTAACCTATACAGTGCGCTGTAAACTACTGGCAGCCCTATAATAAACAGTGATACAAAATTGTTTTATCAGTCAATGTCTAGCAGTTTACTCCATCAATAATTTAATTATACCACGTGGAAAGCCATTATATCTTATATTGAAATGTGATTTAGTTCTCAAACTTCATTTGGGGTCTACCTGCCATAAAAACACTTGAAATCCTAAGAAAAGTCTTGAAAAGTACAAAAATTAGTGTTGGGCCTAGAGATAAAATCTTCTTGAATTATGACAGACATCTATTTTATGTTTACAATAGCCATACCCTCCTTTGCACATGGTTTAAAATTTCTTTATAATATTATAGCATAATCAATCAGTCACACATTATGCCTTCCAAACATAACTGATCGCAAGTAATTGTTAATTGCTCATCTTCAACATGAACATCAATATTGGTAAAGCAAAGGAAACCTTTTTGAAAGATTTTTTTTAAGATACTCGTAGTGGAAGACATAGACTATTGTGTAATCAAACTCTTTATCAAGCAAAAAGAAAATCAATGCTTTATCTAAGACTGATTTTTCATTAGGGTCTGTCATTATTTTACTTTAAGAGGATTAGGAGCATAAGATGTTAAGTCATTCATTGTCTTGGTTAGTAGGCCGTAAACATTTTCCAAACTAGGTAACTATAAGCCTAAATTCTAAACAGCTCTAGGGCCAAAATTTAGCAAAGCCAGATTCATTAAAAAGGAAAACTGGTTAAACAAGGGTTACAACCCTTATCTATTATAAAAATGCCTGTCAGGTACTGATAAAATTCTATCTTTATTCTATCTGTGAATCAAAAGGGTAGTAAATATACAATTAGTGTCAGCAAAGAGCCCCAATCTGAAAGAATCAATCTTATTGCAGTTTTATGCTGTTCTAATAGCACGGGGTGGTTTGATGTTCTTACCTGACATTCTTGAGGTTGCACGGTCGATTGAGGACCCAGCTGCATTTGTCATTGACTTATGTAACGATGCTATCTATCAATGTTAGGCAAGACAATACCAGGGTTTGGACAATTACCTATTAAAACTTTAAAATTGCCACTGGCATTGGAAAACACAAAAACCAAACCAAATTTATACTACGTGAAAATCGTGCCATTTAAATTAGGCCTACTTCAAATAAATCTATATATTCTTGATTCCCTTTTTACACATTCCAGGTGGGACGGCTGTCGAGTTCTGCGCCAGTTTGTGGCCGCACAGCAAGTTGATGAAAGACAGGGTCGTCCTGATGCAACACACCGCGTCCGACAAGCAGGGCTCGCAACAGTCGCAGGTGCCCGACGGCTACTTGGCGGCCGCTCGTGAGTAGCCACTCAAACCTTAGTTGGGATCACAATTCATCGCCGGAAAATGTAAATCAGGATTGAAGGCTGCTTTTTTTTTGAGTGGTTTGATACGTTTTGACGCTACACTAATATTTTGATGCTACACTAATATTTTGATGCTTCACTAATGTAACAAATTCATTTGCAAAACTATACGTTAGAAGCAATCTCAACCGCCCTCCATGGGACTGAGCCCTGGGCTTGATAAATGAAAAGATGGTTAAAACTGTGATGCCTGTAAGGGCCGCTTTCCCCAACCTAGTTTAAACCAAAACTCAAGATTAAACCAGATGTTGCCATATGATTTAACATTGACAATTTTCTGGATTAGTTTAAACTGAGTTGGGGAAAGCGGCCCTAAAACGGGGAAATGGTCTTAAATTTGCTTTAAAAAGTTAACTGTAGGCTTTCATAGTATTGTTCAGAAATGGTTCATAAAAATTAGTAAAGGTGAAATAATAACTCTGGAAAAAACTCAGTTTCTTGGCTCAATGATGAAATGATTTAAAACATTGTACATTAAAAACACCAGACCTCAAGGAAATAAAATTGAGAACTTAAAAAAAAAAAATATAAATAATGTTGAGATTTGAGAATGATGTTATTGACTTAACCTTATAACCTTAATACTCATTTGGTTTACAAAATTGGTGCATAGATTGCAGTGACAGACACTGGTCATTTAAGTGTGTAAGGAGGATTGAAAATGCTTGTTTGAATTTCATTTAACTTCTTCCTCGGGAAGAGACATTTCCCTCCTAACTCATGTATCTTGCTAAAGTAGTATTACATAATAATAAACAATTTCAAAGACCACCAACATTTCACATTTAAACGTGAGTGAAATTTCAAAACATCTTTTATATTACTGATTTGTGAAATATTATTTAAAGATAGGTATTTGGTACAACACTTCCTTTTGGTCACAAGTTGAACTAGTTCGTTGAACATGGACTCAATGCCCCCCTCCCCCTTATTAGGTTGTTTAAAATTGTTGGGTTGGACACCGTGTTTCAATGTATATAAAGGAAATTATTTTAAAATTAATTAGATGTGTAATAGTATTTTGTGGAGGCCTTTAAACCACGAGTTAGCTGTAAGTCAGAAATATGAGCGGAACGAGGGTCCTAAATATTTCACAAGTGACTTAAAGGTTAAATGCAATCGTTGCATATACTACTTTATCTATTATCAACTTAAATTTGATAAAGCATTATAAAAATATAATAATATAAACATATGGACCATTTAAAGGTTAGGTTGTCACCTATCCAAAAAGTGTCATCACTTGATGCCACTTTATTTAACCATTGGTCCCACTCACATTAATTAGATCACACTTTTTAGATTAGGCATACAGTACACTCTCGTTCATCGGAACTAATGTGGCGGACGGCCGGTTCCGATGTCAAAAAATTCCGATGAAGCGGAGTCCGTCGTGAGTCATCATTTCCGCCCGAACGTTGACCTATCGTGATTGTATTCACTCTTGTTTTTAAGATAACACAATAGATTTTATGAAAATAAGGCACTCAAACTTTGAACATGGTAACAATGAACCTATAGGAATAAAAACAACGCAGGAAATAAAGATCCAAAATCTTTATTCTCATTATCCATATTCATATTCCAGCAGTCAACTGACTTCCATGTAACACAGGTGCAGTCGTGACGCGCGAGACAGACTGAATGGCAATGGCAGTTTGGGAAGCGACCGACGCGGATGTTCACTTCCTGCCCCCTTCCTCTTTCTATTTTTTGTGCGAATACTCCACGGCCTCGTAAATCACATCGATGGGTACAGATTATGGAAAACGCCTGATGACTTTTGATGCAAAATGTGATACTTCACTGTTGCGCGGATAGAACGAATGGAAATTGAAGGCGCTCAGACGGAAAAATTATTTATTTCGTAAGAAAAAAAATTAATAATATCCAGATTTTCAGTTCCGATGAAGCGGAGTTCCGATGTCGCCGAGTCCGATGAACGAGAGTGTACTGTATTAACTCACTGTAAAATTGCATAATTTCTGTTACAAAACTACTTTTGTCAAATGCTCATCTCTCATTAGTCTAGAATTTGTATTATAATGCATTTTCTGCAATGTTATGGGCTCATTACGTAACGGGATTGTATGTGGTTTAATGATTTAACTTTTTATCATGTTATTAAACTTGTTATATCATCGCATTGTGGTCGATCGCAGTGATACGGTGACATTGCAAGGGTATGCTTAGCCGTGTTTGGATAAATTCCACAGCATGAGGCTTATAAATGGAGCTTGTAACCCTGGTCAACATTTGGTCACCAGAGAGGAGGGTGCATTGCTTGCACTAAGATGCCATTTTTCTCCATCGTGAACATACACTAAAATAAATACCCCCGTCGCAGCAGACCTGTGTACTAAGCGAATTTCCAATGGAATTCAGATCTTTTTACTTTCCCCATGAAAACACCATAAGATCAAGTATGTAGGTTTGCTGCCATGGGGTGCTATTAGAAAGTGTAGGTTAATCAATAAATCATAAAGCTAAACACAAAGTTTTACCAAGATCTGGCACTTTTTTATTTTCCTCATAAACCCCATGGGGGTGATATAGGTTTGCCGCCATATGGTTTTTGTAAGCTAGGATAAGTTAAACCCTATCTAGGTAATGTACACACTAAGTTTGATGAAGTTATGTCAACAAATAAGCAAGATACAGGGTTTTGTTGATTTCCCATAAGAATAACATGGGAAACACATTTTTAGATTTTATCGGTAACCAGTTACACTAGGTTAAAAATTCAAAATACTTTATTGTTTGTTTTTTTTAAGTTCTTTTAGATAGTTTCAGTTAAAATTGATGAATTTTAAAAATTTAGGTCAAAAAATGCCAAAAACCCATTTTTGACCGTTTGAAAACCCCCAAAACACCGTTACCATGATCCGATCATTGTGGTTCACGAACTCATGACACATCCATGCCAGATTTCATCAAAATCGGACGTTCCTTTCAAAAAATATCTGAACCACGGACAGATATATATGAAAATGGACGAATGGTGTTTTTGGCTTCTGGGGACCTCAAAATGAAAAAGTAACATGGTCCCGGGCTTAGGTCTTACCATGGCTACTACCGTAATAGCGTATTCCCTATAGGGAAATTTGCTAATAAATCAATAAAATACTTGTAATATCATTATTGATGATTTTTGTGTATAAAATAATATTACACCAAAACCACTTTGAAGTACACTTTGACAACTGTATGTCAAATAAATAATTAGTAAGGAATTTCTGATGAGGATCTACTTCTTGGCAAGTTTTCATCCTGTCCTCTCCACAGGGAAGCTGAAGGCCGCGGGCGTGAGGTGTGTGCCGGAGTCCGAGGTGGGCCTCAGTGTCCTCTACTGCAGCATGGCCCAGTTCTGCAACCCCCGCCACAGCCCGCAGTCACTGTTCGGCAGCAGCAGTTCCCAGAACACTCAGCAGATCACCGTCGTCTGTCCCAGCACTGAGGTGAATCTCACGACTAACATTAGAGCCTGTTCAGTTTAGTGAATTTTCTAAATTCGTGGAATAAATAAATATTGTTACAGACTCGTTTACTTCCGTCCTTTACTTGAAAAGAGCATGTGATTTTGATACTGAATAACAATCAGATGGCAGAAAGCGTTCACTTTCTATAGACCTACATTAAATAGGGAAAATTTTCATGCAACATTATTTTATATTATTTTCAACCGGTTTGACACCTAATGTTCAGCCTTGTAGTGTCAAAATTTATGGTTCATGCAGAACCGGTTTTGTGTCTATTAGATTAAATCCTCAGCTGCATTGACTTTTGTAAAACATATGCACATCTTGTAGTTGTCAAAGATTTAACCAAGCCACTTCAGATCAGAATGTGTTGTTGACATAAAACACGTTCTGCATGAACCCTAAATGTTGGACTCTACAAGGCTGAAAATGTAATTGTCAATTTTATTAGATGTATCATTGTAATAAATTTATTGCAGTCAATCAGTGCTGCAATGAACACTGGGAGAAAGTCCTCCAAATCCATAAGGAAGCAGAGTAAATGATCTCTTGTGCATGCGTAATGCTCAGGGAGTTGTCAGTGGCTCCAGTGAGATGTTATGTTATGACAATTGTTATGTATTTCAGCACATTGCAGGCCATGTATAAATCAGCTATATAGTTTCAAAAACTATATAGCTAGAATTTATCTATTTAGGTTCGAAATAGTGTCTAATCACAGTAAATTCTGCATCATACTGACAACCGGGAGCTCCCTGTTTTTAAAGAAAGTTAAGAAATTGTATTATAATCAAAAAATATGCAGAATAGGCGGTATTTTGGAATAACGGGATTCAGAATATCTCATTGGCTTTTTGGGTGTCCTTCCACCTTTTTTTGACTGGTGCATGCCAAAGTGTCCTGGAAGTGCCATGTTATTCGCAGCAGCGGATGTGTGCCTCGCACTGCCGATGGTCTCCTCCAGTGTGTCTTCAGAAGCCAGCCACTTCGGTCCTTGGTCAGGAAGTGTGGCATGGATGCAGGGTTCGGACTCTGCATTGCCATGGGCGACCCCCACCACCTACTACACCTTGTGTGTAATTGGTGCTGGTGAAATAAATATTCGGGCTTCAGGGAACTGGGGTAGGGGCTATGGGATGACTGGGGTTCTCTCCTATGGGATGAGAACCTCGGCGGTTACACTCGTTCTCGTCTTGCCGCAAGATGTGCTAGTGACAAAATAGCATGGCAACAATAAACTTAAAATACAGAAACCTGAAAGAAAAAGTCATAGCGACAAGAACAACAAGGACTTGGTGAAAATATTTTGAGTGTCATGAGTAAGGGCAGCAAGTTCAGTCACGCCACTACTTACGACCTTCATTGCTGCAATGAACAGTGGGAGAAAGTCCTCCAAAACCATAAGCAGGCAGAGGAAATGTTCTCTTGTGCATGCGTGATACTCAGGGAGTTTTCGGTGGCTCCAGTCAGACGCAAAATCTCCGTTAGCTGGCACTTGTTATGCATTTCAGCACATATTTAATCCTAAAAAAGACTATTAATAATTTAAAATACTAAAGTCGTGGTCATGTCATTAGGAATTTTTCTTCTTACAATATCAGAGTTATTTCATTCAAGTCTTATTAGAATATGGTTTTAATTTTAATGTATTCATTTTTTAGGAGTCAGTTTCAAACGGAAAAAAACAAGAACAATCAATAGGAAACCAACCTAAACCATCATGCAGTAAAAAAAGGTTTGTGATTTGCCTTATAATTCTTTTATATTGATTAAATTTCAGAATACATTACATTATTTTTAATTAAATTGGTACTAATAATCTCTAAACAAAAACCAACTACCATAGATGACTAAAATTTAGGCCTACCGTAAAACCGGCTAATCCCGGACACTTTTCACCTATTTTTTCGTTATAGCTCCTTCCCTACGTGAATATCACCAATAAATACATTACCATGGTAAATAGTGTGCATTATTTATTACATCCCTGCACCTCTTATTTAATTATGTTTCAAAATAAAATTTTTAAAAAGTTAATAAAAGTGTCCGGGATTAACCCCCAGAGTGTTGTAATGTCGGACACCCATTGAAATAGCATTACAACTCAAGAAATAAAATCATCTGTCCGTATATGGACATTGTTTTACATCTCCAAATGTCTTTGCAGCACTCAGAGTAAAAAAAGTGGTTTCAAAGAAGTGTGATGGAAGGGGGAGGGGGTAATGAATAATCATATATTACATGTCATGTGTATAACGCTATAATTAATTAATTGTAAAAATGCCCTGTAGCCTACATCAAAGACATTTAAACGTTAGGTAATGAAATGTATGTACTACACTCAAACATTTTATATGGTGTATATAACACTTCGGTATAGGTAATTAATTGTAAAAAATGTCCTGTACATCAAAGTCATTTAAACGTCAGGTACCGTAGTGAAATGTATAGTAAAGCTACATTTACAATTGAGAAATAACACACATTGTACCCATCAAATTCATTTCCAAAAAAAAATGAGTCCATACGGTCATTATTAAAATTCATGTTTGGGGCTTTTAAAGCATTAAGCTTTTCTTCCGACATTTCACAAAACAAATAACAGTAAAAGATAGGTAGCAAAGACAGCAGTCACAACGTGGTCTTACAAAGTCACAATGACAACTGGCAACTCAGTTTAGGCGTGAATCTTCATTAGCGGCGGAAGCCGGCGCCAGCTGTTCAAAGAGGTAGTGAGCAGCCACGGCAGTCATGGTCGGCTGGATCAGAGTGTCCGACGTTGAACTGTACTATATAAAATGTAACTTTTTTACATTTAAGTCATATTAAACTGAAAGTTACGTTGTTGTAAGCGTGATTAAATTCTGAATAAAAACATACCAACCCAAAAAAAATCGGTTTAAATTTAAGAAAATTACACGTTTTAGTTTGACAAAGATTTATTTTTTACAAAAATTGCAAGGCTGGTCAACCTGTAAAATAAAATATTAAACTGTCCCCTATGTACGTATAACCAAAAGAGGCGTTTTCTTCTCTGCGTAGCCATACAAAGAACACCTGATTAGTCCTGCAGGTTAGTTCAGAAAAAATATTTTATGTAAAGTGTACGTAGTGTTCAAGGTTACCACCCCTGTCCGAGATTTGCCCGTTTCACGGTATCTATATTTGATGGTTTAAAATGCCGTAATGTACGTACAATTTTTGCAGTCTTTTAATGTTGTTAAACATGACGGGGGTGATCTTTGAACCTCGGAGTAGCCAAATTTCAGCTAACTTAACCTCATTATAACAATACTCACATCAATGAAACGAAATACTTCACATAAATAAGATTTGGTTCAGTCGCTTGATTTCATGTCAATGTTTGATTATATTTCCTGATTTTATTCATGATTGGTTGATTATTTCAGACCTCTGGATGATTCAAGTGAAGACGAACGACATCCTAGCAAGAAAACGAACTCAGAAGACATGTTTAGCTCTCCAACTAAGGATTTGCCAGACAGAAAATCAAATCCTTTGTCGTTAAAAAAGTCTGGTCCAAAACAATCAATTGTTGACCGTTCTCTCGACATGTTTGCACCATCTGGCCAAACTTCTGGCCAGAATGTTCAAAATAACAAAGCACAAACGAATAACATAGAGGCAAGTCAAAAGCAAAAACCATCCATTGTTAACCCATCTTTAGATATGTTTGCTCCTTCTGTACATAGTACCTCCAGCATATCACAAACAAATAAAATGGAGCCCAGTCAAAAGAAACCCCCGTCCAATGTTAACCCATCTTTAGATATGTTTGCTCCCTCTGGACAAACGTCAAATAGAGAAAATAGAATTGAAATGGCTCCATCCTGCCAAGATATATTTGCTTCAAACCAAAGTCGCCAACCTTTAGGAAACAAAAGACAAAACCAAGATGAATCAAATCATGTGTCAATTAAAGAACCAAGAATATCTTTGGTACATGAAGAGGACGATGACTTTTCATTTACTACTAATAAAAAGACAAGTAAACCACAGAATGTTGCAGAAAAAGAAAGGGATGCATTTTCCTTTTCTCCTGCTCAAAAGAGGAATGGGCGACAAGTAATAGACTACAATGATGTAGATGAATTTTCTTTTGTCTCAAACAAGAAAAAGAATCATCAAAATGTAGATGATAAAGATGACGATTTTTCATTTGTATCAAGTAAAAATCCAAAGAAACGTAATCGCCAAAATGATCCAGACATGTTGGATTCACGTGCTGGCCCTTCAACAAGTAAGGATAAAACCAACGTGTCAGTGAGGATGAATCGCAACATTGCACTGAATGAGAATGAAAATGAAAACGATGATTTGTTCGCTTTCGCAGGGGGTCCTGCCCCGAAAAAGAAGAAAAATAATAATGAGAAGAATCCAAATGTCGATGAGCCAGATGCAGAGGTGAATTTAGCCTTATTTAACAAAACTGCTTCCAATAAACCTCCAAACAACTTAAGCGAGCCAACAATAGTTGATGATCCACCAGATGAGAAGAATTTCAAGACATATGGCAAAGATAAACCCTGTCCAAAACCAATAAAAGAGGTTAGTCTTGTCTTTTATTTGTTTTAATTTACATTATGGAACTCTAATACAGTACACTCTCGTTCATCGGAACTAATGTGGCGGACGGCCGGTTCGGATGTCAAAAAATTCCGATGAAGCGGAGTCCTTCGTGAGTCATCATTTCCGCCTGTACGGGGACCTATCGTGATTGTATTCACCCTTGTTTTTAAGA
The DNA here is from genome assembly GCA_030545055.2 of Neoaliturus tenellus. Taxonomy (NCBI): domain Eukaryota; kingdom Metazoa; phylum Arthropoda; class Insecta; order Hemiptera; family Cicadellidae; genus Neoaliturus; species Neoaliturus tenellus. The sequence goes on from CM061536.1 coordinate 85,066,422, forward strand.
TAACACGAGATTTTATGAAAATAAGGCACTCAAACTTTGAACATGGTAACAATGAACCTATAGGAATAAAAACAACGCAGGAAATAAAGATACAAAATCGTTATTCTCATATTCCATACTGATATTCCACTCATATTCCAGCAGTCAACTGACTTCCAAGTAACACAGGTGCAGTCGCGATGCGAGACAGACTGAATGACAGTTTGGGCAGCGGTCGAAACGGATGTTCACTTCCTGCCCCCTTCCTCTTTCTATTTTTGTGCGGATACTCCTCGGCCTCATAAATCACATCGATGTGTGCAGATTATGGAAAACGCCTGATTACGTTTGATGCAAAACGTGATACTTCACTGTTGTGCGGATAGAACGAATAAAAATTGAAGGCGCTAAAACGGAAAAATTATTTATTTCGTAAGAAAAAAAAATTAATGATATCCAGATTTCCAGTTCCGATGAAGCGGAGTTCCGATGTCGCCGAGTCCAATGAACGAGAGTGTACTGTATCATTTTATCATAGTCAAATTTATCAAAATTTATGTGTGGTTGAGTAGAGGATTTAAATTTCCCTAATTTTTTCCGTTTTGCCTGCTAGCAACTATTTAGAATCCAACAATTCAGAATCACAGAACATCATTACTGGTGTTAAATCTCTCATGTCACTTTATGCAATGTTTTGCTTTTCTGTAAAAAAATTTTCTTATTTTGATGTTTGAGATTTAAAAGTGCTTGCAACGACAATTGGGAGAAGTAGCATGATTGATTATGAGCGCTATTATCTACTTTGAACTTCAAGGGTGAAATTAAAGTCATAGCTGACAATGAATAAAAATAGAGAATTCATAACTGAAGGAAGGGAATTTGTCCGGTGATGAGAAATAAAATTCCATCTCTCAACTCCACATTAATTTTGATTGGTGTATTTAGTTTCCTTATTGTTTTATAATTACCATCCAGCTGTTTGTTGGCCAGAACATCTTGATTAGACTTAAGGGGTCCACTCGCTATCGAACATGTCCTCGACAGAAGAAGGGGAGGGGGTTTCCACAGTATACCGGACTGTTTACTGTTTACCACAGTTTCAAATTGTAAATTCAAGATGAAAAAAGTATCTAACTGCTTTACATAGGAGCTTTTATAATCCGCACCCGCGACTGTTGCCCGCTGCGCGTCATCTATATGAGAATGAGAATGAGAGAATGAGAATGAGAACTTTATTCAGCCAGAAAATATTTCATACAAATACATTGGCACGTCAATATTACTTTGATACATAAATATGAGCTAGAAATCTGTTGCATTCCATATTTTTTTCATATATTCTTCTACAGAATAGAACGATTCTTTACATAGGAAATTAGTCATTTTAGTTTTAAAATCTTTATCACTAAGCAGTCTTATATCTAATGGTAACTTATTATATAACCTAATAGCCATTAACATAGGGCTTTTATCAGTCTTAAACAGTCTAACCTGAGGCAAATTAATATTTCCACATGATCTGGTGTTGTGACTGTGCAGATCTTTTCTATAGTCTATTTGATCTAGATTGGCTCTGAGGTAAAGCAAACATTGCTGAGGGTCATTCCATGCCAAATCAACCAATAAAAAAATAATTTTAGACCTTAGGTGTTTCAAAATGGGTAATATTTGGCAATTTTGTTCTATACCTCAGAGTAATGAAAAATACCAAGTTTTAGATTTTTTTGACTTTTCGTTTATGAGTTATAAATTTTTAAAAATTGAAAAATCGGCAGAATTTTGGCGTGTTCAGAAACCTTTAAATAGCTCTAAATCCAAGACCATTCAACCTAGAGAGTTCAAACTTTCACCATTCTCTTTAGAATTCTAAGAGCTTTAATTTGATGTGTCACTTGACTATATTAGCTAAGTAATTAAATTTTTCAAAAATCCAAAAAAAGTTTTTTTGAAAAATCTCAAAATCGAAAATTTTATTTTTTTTGGAAAAAATATATGTTTTTTGTACTTCTTATTAGAGTGCATGTGCCAAATTTCATTATGGTACTCCTATGGGATCATATTTAAAAAAAAAATTTACTAAAGTTTGTTTAACCACTTAACGTGTATAATGCATGTAAGTTAATGTAACCACAGACTATAGATAAGCGACATAACATAATAAACATAATGAGTTTAAGTGGAGTAAAATTTATTTAAAAAATTACATTTATAGAAAGATCTTTACTATATATTACAGTAAAATGAGTACACAATAATAATATTCACAGTAATAAAGTAACAGTGTTACAGAATTAATTTTACCGAGCAGCAAAAAAATTAAATTAAATTAAATTTTTAAAATTCATTGTCTTGTTCTTGGTAGAATTTTTTTGTTTAATCACTTGAAAATAACTATTATTTATTTATAAAATATTTACAAGTATATTAGGCTATATATATCCAAGATTGTTCGATTACAAAGTTCAATTTATTTACAATCAAAAACATTATCATCGAGTTAATTAATCACAAGCCACTGTCTTGAAACCAGGATGTGATTATTTTACGAGTACAGTGCTTGCTTCTTCTTCGATAAAACTTGAGAAGCTTTAGTCATCTCATCCGCAGATAATCAGTAAGTCCTACCAGTTGGCGTGGTAGGATTAATACTGCACATATATTTTGGAAAATATGAGTTGTATTTCTGAAAGAGTTATTTAATTTTAAGAAGTTCTTGTATATAATTCAGAAACATGTAATTTGGAAGTATTTTCATTGTTGACTTTTAAGTGTCAAATGAGAACGGTTCTTTTTAAATTTAAAACATAATCAATTTATGTAGTGGTCGTTTTTTTAACTGTATTTGTTGTTTAGGAAATAAAATTAACCATGTTCATCTGAAGCATAGTTTATTATTTCTGAAATACAATTTATTATTTCTCAAATTACATTCATTTATATGGAATTCAATTGAAATTATATGAAATGAAAATCACTTATCTGAATTTAAATAGTTTGTTTTCTGAAATACAATTTACTATTTCTCAATTATAATTTATTAATATTAAATTCAATTGGCAATGTCTGAAATGAAAATCACTAATCTGAATTTGATAGGCCTAATTAGTTTTCTGAAATACATTTAACAATTAATTCTAAAATACAAATGATCTTGTCTGAAATCTACATGATTGTTTCTGAAATAAAAGTGGAAAAGGTGTAGTTATATTTTATGTATAAAGGTTTTTAAAAATATTAGCATTATTTATTGTAATTTAAATGTTTACTTAGTGCATATTGTGAGTTTTGTGGTTGATTTATTTTGGTATTTTTAATGTTTTAAAATATGATTCCGATTTATTAAGTAAAATATGGTATCATTATTACTGTGAATATTATTATTGTATACTCATTTTATTGTAAGTACCAGGGGGACCGAGCTTAAGCTCGGTAAAATTATTACTTTCGTTTCTCACACAAAGCTCGTTCGCTCCGCTCACTCGCCAGGCGGAAGGTTTGCTGCACATTGGTATGATTTTCCTAAAACCACAGGTTAAAGATGTAACACATTGGTTTATTTTATCTACAGTTATCAGCTGATTTTTGTTCAGTTAAAAAATTTCCATAAGGATAACATGGGATCTTTGAAGGGCTCTAGCGCGAAAACCGGATTTTTCCCAGCTATGGGACCAGCTCCAATCGATTTCTGGTGGCCAAAACCCCCATATTCCAAAATTTGAAGGAAATCGTCGGAGCCGTTTTTGAGATAATTGTGCAAGCAAGCAAGCAAGCAAAAAAGCAAACATTGTTCGTATAAGAGTATAGGAGTACCAGGGGGACCGAGCTTAAGCTCGGTAAAATTATTACTTTCGTTTCTCACACAAAGCTCACAGGTTAAAGATGTAACACATTGGTTTATTTTATCTACAGTTATCAGCTGATTTTTGTTCAGTTAAAAAATTTCCATAAGGATAACATGGGATCTTTGAAGGGCTCTAGCGCGAAAACCGGATTTTTCCCAGCTATGGGACCAGCTCCAATCGATTTCTGGTGGCCAAAACCCCCATATTCCAAAATTTGAAGGAAATCGTCGGAGCCGTTTTTGAAATAATTGTGCAAGCAAGCAAGCAAGCAAACAAGCAAACATTGCTCGTATAAGAGTATAGGATATATAGTAAAGATCTTTCTATAAATGTTTAAAAAAAATAAATTTTACTTTACTGAAACTCATTAGGCCTATGTTTATTATGTTATGTCGCTTATCTATAGTCTGTGGTTACATTAACTTACATGCATTATACGTGTTAAGTGGTTGAACTAACTTTAGTAAATATTTTTTTAAAATATGATCCCATAGGAGTACCATAATGAAATTTGGCACATGCACTCTAATAAGAAGTACAAAAAACATATATTTTTTCCAAAAAAAATAAAATTTTCGATTTTGAGATTTTTCAAAAAAACTTTTTTTGGATTTTTGAAAAATTTAATTACTTAGCTGATATAGTCAAGTGATACATCAAATTAAAGCTCTTAGAATTCTAAAGAGAATGGTGAAAGTTTGAACTCTCTAGGTTGAATGGTCTTGGAGTTAGAGCTAGCCTATTTAAAGGTTTCCAAACACGCCAAAAATCTGCCGATTTATCAGTTTTCAAAAATTTATAATTCATAAACGAAAAGTAAAAAAAATCTAAAACTTGGTATTTTTCATATTTTCAAATAGCATTACTTGTAAAAAAAAATCATTGAATTCTGAGATATCAAGTTCCGACCCCTGAATGAATAAAGAAAATAAAGTTAAAATGTTAAAAGCCTTAAAAAGTTTTCTACAACTATGATATTTGTCTACTCCTGCCAAGACTCTGATGGCCTTCTTTTGCATAATAAATACTTCATTTGCATGAGAAGATGAACCCCAAGCAATTAAACCGTAGCTCACATGGCAATGGAAAAGTCCATAATATGCCTGTATAAAGGACTCCTGTTCTAATTCACCACATAAACATTTTATTGCAAATATGCTTGAGCTGAGTTTATGTTTTACCCCACTGACATGTTAAGCTGTCATTGACGTCATATAGGTACCTTCACACAGCCATTGTCCACAGCTTGACGCGATGTATAAAATAAGGGTTTAAAAAAACTAAAAATTGACAGAAGTATGGTGTTATGTTGACACTTAATTAAGCCTGTAAAAATGTTTTGGATTTTTTTTTATTAATATCAATCAATTTTATAGTGAAAAACTTCAAATATTCAGGTTCAGTAGATAGACGTTCTAAACATTAGTGGCATAAAACAAAATTCTATAGTTTGGTAAAAAAAATTTAGATTTTTGTTAGAAGGATTTATTTATTAGAAGGTGTATCAAAAAATGTTTCAGGATTTTGGGAGATGATTACTTGTAAAAAAAAGAAAAAAGTCTGTGTAAACATATACCGTACCATAAAACGCTTTGTTAAGTCACTATCCACCATTTTGTTTTTACACTACATAACTTTTATTCCCGTAGTGGGTCATTGTATTAAGTTCATATGCGGCATGATCTTTTATTATTAAAATTAAAGGTCCCAAAATAGTATCCTTTTTTCCAATACGTTCAGAAATTTACCCCAAGATGTCCCCAAAATTTTCATCACTAATCATAATAATGTTTTTGCAATCGTTAGGTTCCCTAATTGCAAGTTCGTTGATAAGAACTATGTAGCTGGAACTGTCTCTTTTCAAAAACCAAAGTTTTGACCTAAAGACTAGATTTTTCTTCTTTTGGCTAGTTAAAGTAAAAATGCCACCAAGAATAGCAAGATTTCTCTTAAAATCCATTTTGCAACTGACATGCTCGACCGCAAAGCATTCAACCTGACATGTACATCGAACTGTCGGGCCCGACATAAGACACGTCAGAACTGACAGCTCGACGGACATGTTCTATAGTGTGTGGACCCCTTCAATCAAAGTTTATGTTTAAGAAACCTTACAAATACAAACATATTCAATATTTTCACTGTATTGTATGAGAGAGAAATTAACTTTATTAAAAGTTACAAATCTGACTGGACTTCCAGTTGACCAAAGTTGATCCAGAATACAAACAATTTTGATTGTGATACAATAAGAAATTTTTCAATTACATACAGTAAAATAAAAGTTATGTATTTGGCTGGAATAAGTGATGATTTAAAATTTTGATAGAGTCTCTTATAACACTTATACAAATTGAATCGATAATTTTTGATGGTATTTCGTATTTTTTACAAAAATTAACAAGAAATTTTGGAATGGTTCCACGACTGCCAATTAGAATGCCAATCACAATCCAGTTTTTAATATTGTACTTTTCAGATAGGTATGGGATGCAAGGTTCATAAATTTTCTTCTTTTCGTTATTTACTTCTTCTACCTGCTCTTCGCTTGTTTCCATCCTTATGGTTGGGTCGATTATTAAAGCCTTGTTTTCTTTTCTAAATATTGCTATAATGTCGACACGTCTTTGAGATCCGTCAGAAGATGTTGCACTTATTTCTTCAAATATTTCCCAACCTGGTTTCTTAAAAGCACCTGCCAACATTGATCTTATTTTATGGTGTCTGTTGGTTATAAGCAGTTCTCCCTTTGGGCAAGATCCCAGGACATGGCCAAGGGTTTCAATCTCATTACAGTCTTTATGACGGCAATGGTTGTCCTGAGATCTGCCTGGAGTAGCTCTCACTGCTGTTACATTGGCATTCATTTTAATTATGGTCGTCCATTCAGAAATACTTAAGCTACTTTTGTTCATAATCATTTTGTTTACTTTTGGACATTGTTCGAAAAGGGACACTCCTTTGCCTTTTTGAGGGAGTTTGCTCCAATCTTCGTATGATCTTTTCCTTAAAATTTCTCTTAATTTTCGAGCTGTTGGTGCTTTTGTTGGAAGAATGTTTTGATTGTCTGTAAGTTCTTCAATATTTATATTTAAACTTTTTAAGCAATGTATTCTTTCCTCATCAAAATTGTTGGAATGTTGTAGATGGTTATCTTCTATGGTGCGTAGTTTAGTACTTATATTGTAGTGTTGTAGATATGCCTCCCAACTAGCTCTGACAACTTCTAGACCTCGCAATGATTTAGAAGCATAAATCATACTTGTTGGACAGTCGGTTGGGAGACCAATTATCTGTTTTATTATGCTTCTAATGATAAGGTCAATATCTTCTAAAAATGAAGTTGGGAGTTGACTCAATAGTGCACATTGCAGAGGATATATAATTGATGGCCAAATGTATTGATTAATAATGGCCATTTTTTGATCAGGCTTTAAAAGAATGCTTGATACTAGCTTTTCCAGGTTGTTTCTTAGTTCTTTTATTATGTGATTTTTATCTAATTTTATTTCATCATTGTAATCAATTCCAAGGTATTTAATTGTTTCATTACTATTTATTGTTTTAATTTTATAGTTTTGAAGCTCTATGGATGAGGTTTCACATAGATTCCCTTTTTTTATATGTATTGCTTTGCATTTTTCTAGATTTAATGATAAACCAATTCTTTTTAGAGAGTCCTCTGCTATGCATACCAAAGACGATACTGAATTTAAACTATTTCCAATTAATACAATGTCATCAGCAAACGCTAGAGTTGTTAATTTGTCCAAGCCGGGCACAAGACTATAACCATAATTATCAGAAACATCTTTATCAACAAGCTCTTTTAAAACACTATTTATGGACAAGTTAAAAATTAGTGGCGATATAGGTGACCCTTGGGGTACTCCACGATTGACACATATTGGTTTTGATTTTGTAAAGTTAGATTCTATTTGGATCATATTATTTTCGATCAGTGACATTATCAAGTCTTGCAACTCATGTGGCATCTTACTTTGTGATAAGCTACAACGAATATGTTTATGGCCAATGTTATCAAAAGCTTTGCTCACATCTAGAAATGCCACACAGCAATCATTTTTATTTATTTTTGCGTGGTTTAGACAATTATTCAGAAGTCTAGAATTTATATATGTGCCAGGCATATTTACAAATCCTCTTTGATGCGAAATTAAATTAATGTATGGAGTTGCTTTAAAGACAATCGCCCGCTCAATGACTCTTCTAATTACTGAATAAATTGTTATTGGCCTCCAATTTTTGCATTCATCGGTATTTCCGCCTTTATGAATTAATATGGTTCTTCCACACTTGAAAGGTTTTGGAACATGGTTTGTTTTTAGCATCAGATTTCCTATAAGACTTAAAATCTTACTTGAATTAAATTTTAGCAACATTGTTACCAATATTCTATCGGGTCCAGGGGCTGTATCTTTTGAAATTCCATTTAATGCTCTTTGTATATCTTCTTCTGTAAAAGATATTTCTTCAACATCGGTTTGCATTACATCAGTAGGTCTACCAGAACACGATGAAGGCTGATTTAATTCCGCACTCAGCGGGGTTTCGTCATTAACAATAGAAAAAGTATTTTTGTAGTATTCTTCAAGTTGAGACATTGGGATTTTGCATGAGACATTGTTATTTAGGTTCATGACATGTCTTACAACCTTTTTTCTTTGATTGTAGTAAAGATATTGAGCGAGGTCATAGTTGTATTTGCTCTTAGCTTTTTCTCTCTTTCGTTTTGAAAACCTACGTGGATTTGAGTTTTTCTGGTAAGAACAATTTGCTTTAGCCATTACCTTATTTTTCCTTAAATTAAAATATTTTACAGCTGGATGTTTTGGTCCTGGCAATAATTCTGATTTTTGATGTAGAAAACTACATAGTTCTAGTATATAGTTGTCAAACTCTTCATTACCTAAGCTGTTAAAACCATGTTTTAAGAAAAGGTCTAATATTTTTTCTTCCCATGGTTTCAATAAGGCATGAAGTTGAGGGTTTGTTGCATTCATAGTCTCTGCCGAATAATCTTCATCGATATCTTTTTGTGGTTCAGTAGCAACACTTTTTTTCTTGCCATACTTGTGAACAATTTTAAGTCTTGAATATTCAGGATGACTTTTTGAAATGTGTATCGGTATCCCTTTTCTTGTAAAATATTTATTACAATGTTCACATGGTATCTTCTCATTTTGCAGAGAGGTTTCTTCTAATGAATCAATTGAACTTATTTCATTTGTTTGAAGTTGCAAATCAGACCAAAACGAATTTTCTGGTTGTTCTTGGTCCATTTTATTGATATTGAAACTAGTTTCTTGTTTCAGCGAGCTTTCAATATCATCCTCACTGTCAGATTGAACTGTGTAGCGTGGTCTAAAATATTTTGGGTCAAGATAAGGTGGTATCACTATTGCTCCTGATAATACTTTGGATGGTCCTGGCTGAGAAGTATTTCCTATGCTGAACTCGATCGAATCATGCTTATGACTCCCTTTTATATGTGCTTCAAGTCTTTTATAATTTCTTTTACATATTTGGCATTCTGGACCAGGATTTTCTTCAATGTCTCCTGACAGTAGTATAAATGAAAGTAATATTATATATGATACAGTTAGATTTAAGTTTCTTTCATTCCATTTACTCTGCCACAGCTTTTTATGTTTTTTATACTTCATACTTGTCAGAACCAAGTTTTGCTGAAAACTTAGATTTGAGATTTCTCTATATAAAATATTTAACATGTCTTTGTTTGTAGGAACATTGCTGTTAAAGACATGTCTACTGAAATATATATCTTCGTTTTTGTTTGAACATAGTGCTACCCATATTTTAATAAAAATCAATAATTTTAATAAAACACAAACGTTGTTTGAATTTGACATTCTTAACCTAACTAATAGCCACACATCTTTGAACTTTAAAAGAGTCTGAATTAAGCTTAATCATTGATAGGTTATGTGTACGCTTTATGCAGTTTTCTACTATTACTAGTTCAAGTTACTGATAGTAATTACTGATAGATTTGTAATTTAAGTTATCGGTCTGTTTAGATAGGTGTTCTATTCCCTTTTTATGTTCCTGGCTCTGTTGTTTATCATAGCATGGGGGGCAAAGTAACAAAGATAATGCTTATATGATTCTGCCCTGTCAAGTGTGTGACTTTAAAGTGCCCGCCTGAAAAACAAAATAATGTAGATATTCCTAAGAGGGTTTTGTTATCTAAACTTCCTTATTCCTGACATCCATGATCCATCTTATAAAACTGATCCTAATTATAGTAAACGGTCTTGTGAAATATGATCATTTAGTTTAGTTAGTTTAGTTGGTTAGTTAGTTTAGTTTAGTTTATTGGCTGCATCTGAAAGTTTTATATGCTCATTTACATTGTCATGGTGTAGCAAGATATTTGAAATTATTTTGAAAAATGAAATTTTCGCAGGAAGTTGAAGAAGAAGAAATTGATGAACTCGCAAGGGAGTTGCAGAACGCAACCATTGTCGTGGTGAAACCGTTGGTTGTACCAAGGCAGAAACCTGCTGAAGCTCAGGTCACTTCTAGTGGGAAGAACTTCAAGAAGTTTCGCAAGGTACTTATTGAAAATTAGTACCTTGTTGAAAATAGTGGAGTTATTGTGATTTTTCAGCAGAGTAACGTTGATTTTGCATTATAATGCAAATTGAGGTTATTTTAATAGAAAAATAACATTAACTCCATTATTTGTTGTTAGATCCTTATAAATCATTGGTTAGGTAATTAAATTTGTCAACTTTTTTGCATCTTGTAAAATTTTTATAAAGTTTACCGGTTTTTAGCGAATTTCCCTATAGGGAATACGCTATTACCGTAGTAGCCATGGTAAGACCTAAGTCCGGGACCACTTTACTTTTTCATTTTGAGGTCCCCAGAAGCCAAAAACACCATTCGTTCATTTTCATATATATGTATAATATAATATATACATAAATATATATATGTGTGTGTCCGTGGTACTGATAACTTTTGAAGGGGACCTCAGATTTTGATGAAATTTGGTATGAAGGTGTAAGACCAGGTCTATTTTCATGAGTTCGCGAACCAGCATTGTCGGGTTATGGGAACGGGGTTTTATGGGGGTTTTTGATGGGTTTTTGGCATTTTTGGACCTAATTTTCCAAATTCATCAATTTTAATGAAAACCATTTAAAAGAGCTTAAAAAAACAAACAATTTAGTATTTTGAATCTTTAAAATAGCTTAACTGGTTATAGAGAAAATTCAAATCAAGTTTCCCATGTTATTCTTATGGGTAAATCTTTAAAAAGTTATATATCGCTTATTTATCAACATATCTTAATAAAAAATTGTATGAACCTTCACTAGGTGGTGAGTAATTAAGATTTGATCAAAAACCCACATGGCAGCAAACCTACATTCTAAATCCCATGGTATTCCCATGGAAAATAAGTGTATAATGGGAGCAAGAGAGATGGAGATAATAAGGTATCTGTTCCTAATCAGCCGATCAGCTGTCTTCTGCATATTTGTCAAATTTGAAATGTGTGTTTTGTTATTTGTAAAGAAATCATTCCTTTTGCATGGAAGCTTTGGATGTGCACTTTTATTACTGTTAAAAAAGTTATTAATTGCATATGCACAATAGAGCTTCAATATTGGATTATATATAAAGGAAAATACAATTTTTTATTCATTAGCCAATATTTTTAATAATTTTAATGGGTGAGGCCTTTCGACACACAAGTTGTCATCATCAGATCTCACTCCATAATACAAATCAAAAAGTAAATATTATGAAATATGATTAAATTTACAATCATATGTAAAATTATAAAGAATAAAGATAAGAGTAAACAAAAATTTTGATTTTAAGTCCACAACATACTATATAAATTTCTTCAGAAAATTTGAATTCAACAACTGAGAATTTAGAATTGGTCCATTATCATTGTTTAATAAATTATCCTCTTGTGTCAAATTAATATAGTATGTCTCCCAAGCATTAAGGTATTTTGGTTTTATTATTTCTTTCAGAATTTTTAGGTTGGAGTTTAAAACTGAATGTCCTGTAGATAGGCAATGATCCGCAACTGCAGATTTTTCTGGTCGGTTAAATTTTATATGGGATTGATGTTCCTTAAATCTTGTTTTTAGTGTTCGTTTTGTTTGGCCAATATATAATTTATCACAGTCATTACAATTAATTTGGTATATTCCAGATTTGTTTTCAAATTCAATTTTGTCTTTAGGGGAATGTAAAAGCTTCTTTAAATTGTTTCTGGTTTTAAATGATACATTTTGATTTGTATAAATTTTGAAGGTTTTCTTGATATTCGATGAAATTCCTGAATATGTAGCGCTGATCCATTTCTGATTGTCTTCTTTCAATGGTAAAAGGGTCGTTCGTGATATTTTAGCGAATTTCCCATAGGGAATAAGCTATTACCGTAGGTCTCATGGAAAGACCTAAGCCCGGGACCATGTTACTTTTTCGTTTTGAGGTGCCCAGAGACCAAAATTAATAGTCATTAAAAATTTTATATATATATAAAAAGATATATATATACAGGGTGTCCAGCGTCCTTGAAAACCTTGAAGAGCGTGAATTATGCTTGAATTTTTTTGTGCCTTGAAAAAGCGGGAATTATGCTTGAAATTTGTTAAAATATCGTGAATTTTGTAATTTTATTTAATTTTGCGTTTTTCGTAATATTGATTAAAATCTGCTCGGAAAAAAATATTTTCTACCCAAGTACAGTCCCGGTACGGTATTACGTCTAACGGCCGACGCCGGTGTTTAAAACAGCCTGTTTCATTTCGTCCTTTGGACAAATGGAATGTCGCTTCGGATTCGGAACGTGTTGCGTCGAACATTAACAGTAAAGGATTCTGGCTCGAAGTCACTTTCTACTTAAAATATGTAGTTTAAAAATGTACAGCGATCCTGGTGTTTGGAAATTAAATCATTGGACTACACAGTATTAGTGAATGAAGCTTGCGGGACTAGCCGCTTGAAGCGCTAACGTGTTCAGTAGTCCCATGGTGGTCCTCGTTCCTTCCGTTTAACCTCCATTGCTCTGGATCGTATGGTGGATTGGACGTCGTAGCAGCCGACACCAGCAGCGCGGTAGCCATAGCCGACGCCGACAGCTCAACGCAAGACGAGTGATTTGAGTTTGTGTTTTAAAAAGTTATGTTTCAACTTTATCAAGGCAATCAAGGCTAAGTTTAATGAGTTGAGCGACACAGAATTACAAGGTGAGTAATAATTTGTAACTCCAAGAACTGCTTTTATTTTACTTATAGTTTTGGTCACTGAAAACATACTTGCCTAGGTCGAGAGGGCTGATCGTTATAAATGGCAATTGGTATCCAAATAAAGAAGATCGTTTTATGTTATGTTAATCTTTTTTATTTGTATTCGTCTTCCTTTGTGATGGGCAAATAAATTAGGCCTTTATGTTCCTTTTAACCATTGTACTATGGTAACTACAGCAGTCTTATGTTAAATACAGTGGAACAAAGGTTAAATGAAATAATTTCTCTTTCAGCAGTAAAACACCCTAGGCCTTCAATCATTTAAAAATCATTTTTATTTTTTAATTTATTGGTATCCAATAAATATAGGATATTCAGTCAAAATTTCATTGTAGATATATGTAAATTATAAATAAATTACTTGCTAAAAATGGGTAAGCCTACTCCGTTTTTATAATGGGTTTTGTTATCATAAGCCTACCATAAATTGGTTGTTACTGTCAATTAATTGTGTAAATAATGTATGGTAATTTTAAATTAGGTGATTAACTTTGTATTTCTTTAGATTAATAACATAAAATTTTGACCTTAGGCATATTTATGCCTGCATATTAATGGGTTATAAGTGAAATCTTCCTCCCTTTGATTTTTCTGAGAGTGAGAGAGAGTTAGTTTGTGGCTTTAATTTTGGATAAAATAATGAGTACCGTAACTTGTATAGGCCTAAATATATATCCCTATTTTTTGTGTTAAGGATATTTTTTAACAGTTGTAATGAACTGTGATTATTTATTTTAATTTATATCTTTCGTTTGAAATAAAATATAGGTCTAAAGCATACCATTCGGCGAGCTCGTACACCCAGATGTCAGAAATTAAGTCTAACCATGATTATAATCTAATTTGTCTTTCAGTAGGCTAAGTTAACACTTCTACTGTAGGCCTACCGTACCGTAGATATATTCAGTGATTTTATAACTCAGTGTTTTAATCTGTACCTATGACAGGTCGATCTTTTTCATGGGGTTCCTAACTAAATTAAACCTCAGTCTGGCTTCTATTATAAGGTACGGTAGGCTTATAGTTTATGAGTGGTTAATATTTGTCTCACTTAGTCCTGTGTAACTTATATTTTTAAGAAATTTTGTAGGCCTATCTTGTAGATTATCACATTAGAATTATTTATAGTAAACACTGCTTAAAAGCTATGATGAAATTGTCTGTTTTATAATTAATTAAACTGAAGTACAATATAATTTTAAAGCTGTGGATTTTATACTTTAAAGTGTTAATTTTTACATTCAAATTGAAAACCGTTGAAATTTTTTAGTTGTCATCTTTTATTATTGATGTACCAACCCCATTTCAACTTGTAATTTTTTCAATTAATTTTAACTAAATATTCAGTTTCATATTTAAGTTTTATTTAGAGTTTTTGGGTGGGGCTAAATGTCTAGGTAGTACTAAGGATTATTAGTTATGGGCAAGATAAACAGGCTTACCATGTAAAAAGTGAAGGCTAATTTTATAGCACAAAAATAATCACACAGCTAAATAATAACTTGGATAATTCAAGTTTTTGTTTAGCTGTGTGTTTATTTTTTGTACTGTAAAAGGATGCCTTCACTTTCTAAGGTAAGCCTGCTTATCCTGTCCATCACTAATAATCCTTAGATTTTTTTTCCATCCACTGGACGTAATTCAAGTAAGACAGGTAATTATTCTGTTACAGGTTGATTGTAAAATCTCCTCTGAATTATGAAGCAACAAGATATAAAACTAGCTTAGATCCTGCCATTGCTCACACCAACTTAGGTCAAGAGAGGTTTGAGAAAATGGTTATCATAATGACTAGGAATAATCTAATCTCTTCTCAGACAGCAGAACAGGCACAAAGGCAATTCAAGATTGTTTGCACTCAGTCTTCAGATCAGATGAAGAGGTTCAAAAGAATAGAAAAGACAAGTGATGGGAAAAAAGTAGTGAACCGACTTGATCATTTTTGGATTAAACTGCTGAATGACAACAACATGTGTGAAAGTGCACTTGAGGCGGTAGTGAAGAAACTTCTCATTCTGTCACACGGTAACGCTCAAGTAGAGAGAGGTTTCTCGATAAATAAAGAATGTTAAGTTGAGAAAATGAAAGAAGAATCTTTGGTGAGTATTAGAACTGTTCATGATACCATTGCATACTATGGGGGGGGTTGAGAAAGTCCCCATAGACCAGAAAACAATACAAGCAGCAAGAAATTCACATAGCAACTATAAAGAAGCTCTGGAGAATCAGAAAAGAAAAGAAGAAGCAGAGAAAAAAGCGAACAAAAGAAGAAATCAACAATTAGTGAGAGAACTAGAAGAAAAGAGGCAAAAATTGATGGCTGAGGCGAGAATGGAAGCGGAGGTTATTGACAAAAAAATTTCCTCTTTGGTAAATCTGTGAATGAAGTCGGTGAGTTTTTAAAGTTAATTAAATTTTTAAAACTGAACACATATTTTTTATTGTTTTAATTAATTAGATTTAAAATGGTGTAATTGAAGTGTACGTATTTGCAATGGTGACTATTATCAACCATGAGTTACCAATTAATTTTGTGATAGGCCTATTGTTTATTTTGTAATGGACCGGTTGTTTACCAATTGTTTATACTATGTGAAGTATTTATCCTATTTATTTAACAAAAGATTTCTCTTGTTTTAATGGTATTTTATGTTAGTTTATTAATTGTTATATACGTGTGAAGTAATTATCCTAATTATATGCATAGATTTCTCTTGATATCCTATATTGATTTTCCATAGTATTATATTATTTGTTACTACTGTTGGAAATATTTATCCTATTTTTTCAAAGATTTATCTTGATATATTGATTTTCAATGGTAGTATCCCAATAATTGTTGTACTTTGTACTATGTGAGGTATTAATCCTTATCATTTGCAAAGATTTCTCTTGATATATTGGTTTTCTGTGGTAATTGATTAATTTTTGTACTATGTGAGGTATTTACGCAAATTATTTGAAGAGATTTTCTACTGGCATTACTTCCTATGTTTTTGATAAACCAATTTGTGTTATTCCAAGTTTCTAATTTTATAATAATGTTCCTTAATGAGTTATTGAACATTCCTTATTTTCTGGTGTTAATGAGTTACGCTAAGTTCCTAATTTTCTAAAGTTGCTTCCTGAGTTCCTATAAAGGTTCCTAATTTTTTAGGGTTACATTATGGGTTAGTACAGCAGTATCTGCCTATGGTAATGTAGTCAAACATGTAATTAATACAATCCTAAACATGGATGTAATTTATTGCAGGTAAATTGTGTCATTTGTTATTTTAACTTAGCCTACAATTTATATTTAAAGTTAAGGCCTACCTTAATTTCTTGTAGTTACATTAGATTCAATATCCTTTTTATGAGTCGGCTACGGCTACATGAATGTCAGTAAGATGTATTCACTTTATGATATGGTTAACACTGGATATCCAAATTTATAACAAGTACCCTTTGTATTCTATAGTAAAATGTTAGTTTTATTCAATTTTTATATTCAATGTTAAATTTTTAATAC
The DNA here is from genome assembly GCA_030545055.2 of Neoaliturus tenellus. Taxonomy (NCBI): domain Eukaryota; kingdom Metazoa; phylum Arthropoda; class Insecta; order Hemiptera; family Cicadellidae; genus Neoaliturus; species Neoaliturus tenellus. The sequence goes on from CM061536.1 coordinate 85,083,077, forward strand.
ATTTTTCTATTTGAGTCCAAAATGTTTCTCATTTAATTTCTTCCTAAAGTTTCTATACGCTACGGTATATGTAAACTATAACAATTCGAAGAGCCTTGAATTTTATAAACTTTAAGCCTTGAAATCCTTGAATTATGCTTGAATTTCACTGTCATGGATTGCTGGACACCCTGATATATATATATATGTATATATGTATATATATATGTATATATATATATATGTGTCCCTAGACACGATAACTCTCGTAAAAATGGTCCGATCGACACCAAATTTGGTAGAGATGTGTAATCCTACGTTTATTCGGATGAGTTCGAAAACCAGACATATCGACCTACCGGAAGGGGTAGTTTTGGGGGGTTTTGTACCCCAAAAATGGGTTTTTTGCATTTTTCATATGTAAATTTAAAAAATTTTTAATTTTTATTTTGACCATTGGATTTAGCTCAAAAAAACACACAATTTAGTATTTTGAAGCTTTGCTCTATCTCCATTGGTTACCGAGATATTACAAAGTCTAAAGACAGTACACAGACAGACAGACAGACAGTCTTTTGGGGCTCCAATGTTAATCTTATGGAGAATAAGGATGTGTTAATATTTCACTTATTAACCAATATTTTTGGATGAAACTTAGTATTTAGCTTCATTTGGTTGAGATTCATCCATTTAAGGTAAAAATCTTGGTTTTTTTTTACTTATCATTGCAGCAAACCTGCATACTCTGTTCCCATGTTAATCATATGGAGAATAGGCAAACTCTTTTATTTATGGACAGATATTGATGAAACTTACTATATGGCTTTATATGGTCGAAATAATTTTTTTCTAAGCTAAAAACCTACTTTTAGTGTCCCCCATGGCAGCATACCTGCATACTCTTTCCCTATATCTTAAGGAGAATAGACATTTATTTCCCTATTTATTTTGCACTAATGAAATTTTGTTTACAAGTTTAGCTGGTCAAAATTAATATTACTAATTTGGAAATTCGCTGAGTACGCAGGTCTGCTGCGACGGGGGGTATTTTCCTTGCGTTTTCTTGCTTTTTTCAACATGTTATTTACCAAACTACTGTTATAACCATTAAATTTTGCTACATTTCTTATATGATTTAATTCTGATGTAAATCTTTCTGGACTTAATGGGGTGTTGATAAGCCGATTAATTAGTGAATGAAAAACTGCTCTTTTTTGTTGAGGAGGGTGGAATGAATCTGAAGTGATGTACCTTTCAGTGTGCGTCGATTTTCTATATATGTCAAATTCTATATTATTATTGTTTCTTATGACTAAAAGGTCTAGGAAAGGTAAACTGTTATCACTTTCTGTTTCACATGTAAATTTAATACTAGGGTAGATGGAATTGAGCTGACTTACAAAATTTTGAATGTTTTGATTTTTATCGAAAATTGCAAAAATGTCATCCACATATCTGACCCAAAAACGAGGAAAATAACTAAAAGAATTTTGTGCGTACATTTCAAAATGACTCATAAATATGTCTGCTATAAAACATGACAGAGGGTTACCCATTGCAGTTCCATCTACTTGTGAATAAAATTTGTTATTAAAACTGAATGTCGTTTGGTTAGTACATAAATTTAGGAGGATCATGTATTCTTTGATTTCTTCATTTGATAAATTTATTGAAAGCAACCAGTCTTTGATGATCTTTTTTGTAGGTTCCATTGGTACATTTGGATAAAGGGCTGCAACATCGAAGGACACCATGTATTCGTTATCTTCAATTTTGATGTCTTTAATTTTATCTATAAATTCATATCGATCTTTTATAGAATATGTCGGATATTTTTCAAGGTTGGACAAATTTTTATGAAGAAATTTCGAAACTAAGTAATTTGGAGAGTTTATTGATGATACAATGGGGCGCATTTGGTGTCCAGGTTTGTGTATTTTTGGCAAACAATATAATCTAGGTAGGATAGGATTTGACACAATTAGCTTGCTGATAAAATCGTGATTAATTAAAGTTTTGCAATGCTTAATAGATTCTACAGTGGCTGTTTGAAACCTCTTTAAAGGATTCCTCGTACAGACTTTGTAGGGTCCTTCATCTATCATTTTTTGAACTCTTTCAAAATAGTCTTCTTTATCTAATACAACTATTGAGTTCCCCTTATCTGATTTCATATAAAATACATTTTTGTTCTGTAGTTGTTTTGTTATTTTTTGGTATTTTATATCTGTGGTTGAGACTAAATTCTTTGTAGAATCTAAGGTGTTCAAAGATGATTTTACTTCTGTTCTTATTTGTGATTTTTGTTCATTACTTAAATCTTGTATATTGGATTCGACATCAACAATAAGATGGTGAATATCAGATTTTGTTTTAAAATTAAAGTTCAATCCTTTCTCTAATAATTTAATTTCTTCTTCAGTAAAGGTTTCTGAAGACAAGTTATGAACTAATTTTTTTTTTGTTCTGGAAAAATTATGTGGTCCTTTTGGGTTTCACTTGGTATACTACTTATGAGTTTCTGGAATTTTTTCTCTAGTCTTTTTTGTTTGGTTTGGTATTTACCATTGATAGATTCAATCATATCTACATAGTGAGTATTAAATGTGTCAAGATAAAGAGAGGAAAGATTTTTTGTAATTTTCAAATGCATTTCCATTGCTTGAAGTTCGAGATTGGATTGTTTAGCGTACAAATATTTTATTTCAGTGTTGAGCCAATTCATTTTTGCATCATAAAGTACTTTTTCTGTGGTTTTATTTTTAATTGGAATTTGGATTTTGATAAATTTTGGAAAAACTTTATTCTTTTTACATCTTTTCAAGAATTGAATATCAAGGTGAATCAGACTTACTTTTTGTTTGAATTTATGGAGCAGGTTAAGCTCGTTGGTCTTGAGAGACATCTTCATATGCACAATAGAGCTTCAATATTGGATTATATATAAAGGAAAATACAATTTTTTATTCATTAGCCAATATTTTTAATAATTTTAATGGATGAGGCCTTTCGACACACAAGTTGTCATCATCAGATCTCACTCCATAATACAAATCAAAAAGTAAATATTATGAAATATGATTAAATTTACAATCATATGTAAAATTATAAAGAATAAAGATAAGAGTAAACAAAAATTTTGATTTTAAGTCCACAACATACTATATAAATTTCTTCAGAAAATTTGAATTCAACAACTGAGAATTTAGAATTGGTCCATTATCATTGTTTAATAAATTATCCTCTTGTGTCAAATTAATATAGTATGTCTCCCAAGCATTAAGGTATTTTGGTTTTATTATTTCTTTCAGAATTTTTAGGTTGGAGTTTAAAACTGAATGTCCTGTAGATAGGCAGTGATCCGCAACTGCAGATTTTTCTGGTCGGTTAAATTTTATATGGGATTGATGTTCCTTAAATCTTGTTTTTAGTGTTCGTTTTGTTTGGCCAATATATAATTTATCACAGTCATTACAATTAATTTGGTATATTCCAGATTTGTTTTCAAATTCAATTTTGTCTTTAGGGGAATGTAAAAGCTTCTTTAAATTGTTTCTGGTTTTAAATGATACATTTTGATTTGTATAAATTTTGAAGGTTTTCTTGATATTCGATGAAATTCCTGAATATGTAGCGCTGATCCATTTCTGATTGTCTTCTTTCAATGGTAAAAGGGTCGTTCGTGATGTTTTTTCCTTGCGTTTTCTTGCTTTTTTCAACATGTTATTTACCAAACTACTGTTATAACCATTAAATTTTGCTACATTTCTTATATGATTTAATTCTGATGTAAATCTTTCTGGACTTAATGGGGTGTTGATAAGCCGATTAATTAGTGAATGAAAAACTGCTCTTTTTTGTTGAGGAGGGTGGAATGAATCTGAAGTGATGTACCTTTCAGTGTGCGTCGATTTTCTATATATGTCAAATTCTATATTATTATTGTTTCTTATGACTAAAAGGTCTAGGAAAGGTAAACTGTTATCACTTTCTGTTTCACATGTAAATTTAATACTAGGGTAGATGGAATTGAGCTGACTTACAAAATTTTGAATGTTTTGATTTTTATCGAAAATTGCAAAAATGTCATCCACATATCTGACCCAAAAACGAGGAAAATAACTAAAAGAATTTTGTGCGTTTAAAAAGTTTAAGTTTAAATCTGGAATATACCAAATTAATTGTAATGACTGTGATAAATTATATATTGGCCAAACAAAACGAACACTAAAAACAAGATTTAAGGAACATCAATCCCATATAAAATTTAACCGACCAGAAAAATCTGCAGTTGCGGATCATTGCCTATCTACAGGACATTCAGTTTTAAACTCCAACCTAAAAATTCTGAAAGAAATAATAAAACCAAAATACCTTAATGCTTGGGAGACATACTATATTAATTTGACACAAGAGGATAATTTATTAAACAATGATAATGGACCAATTCTAAATTCTCAGTTGTTGAATTCAAACTTTCTGAAGAAATTTATATAGTATGTTGTGGACTTAAAATCAAAATTTTTGTTTACTCTTATCTTTATTCTTTATAATTTTACATATGATTGTAAATTTAATCATATTTCATAATATTTACTTTTTGATTTGTATTATGGAGTGAGATCTGATGATGACAACTTGTGTGTCGAAAGGCCTCATCCATTAAAATTATTAAAAATATTGGCTAATGAATAAAAAATTGTATTTTCCTTTATTAATTGCAATATAAATATTAATATATAAATTATTAAATAAAAATAATTTACTCAGAAATATAATGCTATTAAATATATTATATTTCCTTGTAAAGATTATTAATTATATAAGATAGCCAAAAAGTTCTTTGATGTTGAAACAATAATTCTTTGGAAATTCGCTGAGTACGCAGGTCTGCTGCGACGGGGGTATTAAGATATTTGAGTTTAAAAAATTTAAACGGCCGCTATTTTGAACATATGCATCGGAAAAAAAAAAAATTTTATTGTGTAAGTGGACATTAGTATTATAAAGGTCCATGCCAAATATGAAGTTCCTAGATCAGGGTGTCTACTGGTCACTGAAGTCACCAAAAGTCACCGAAAGTCACGGATTTTAGCTAGTGGTACTCACCAAAAAGTCACTTATTTCTCCCTAAAATCTTAAAAAGTCACAGATTTTTTCCATAAATTAAGAAAACAATGCGATTGTGAGCAAAAGTTTTGCGACCTTAGCAATTTACCCTAAAAAACTTCTAAATATACCAAGCAAAAATCACTGATTTTTTACCATTTTTCACCCGCAAAAGTCATCAAAAAGTCACTGATTTTTGTACCTATTTGGCAGTAGACACCCTGCTAGATCAATCCGTCACCGAAATAAAAATTATTAAGTGAAAAAAACCAAATGGCCGATATATGGGTAAATATGCATATTAGGACATACCTTTATTATATGAACTTTTTTGCTTATTTTGACCCAATTAGCCATATTATGAAGTTTGGTGACGGACTTCAAAGACACTCTGTATATTTTTCTTTAGCTTACTTTTCCAGCATACTACCACGATTGAAGCTCACACTTGGACTCTTGTATTGTAGATTACAAAAGGTTCTCTTATCTTATTCCTTTTCATCTTATGAAAAAAATTATAATTCCTTACTTTCAAAGGGAGAGGAAACAACTGTAACAATTTTACCTCCATAGTCAGTTGTGCTAAATTCATGCGATAACCATTCAGTAATAGATGCTCATTGATTGTTGTGTTGTACTGTTCTTAGGTTTATAATTTATATTTTCATAAAACTAAAATCTGTGGACTTCTTTTCTCAGGTTACGGGGATGAACAAGAGAATCGTCCCTCACATCATCGGTGGCAGTGACCTGGTCCCGCACTACGCCAACTGTCACAACATCGACGACGTCCTACCCCCCTCCCCTCCGAATCTCGCCCCTGATGATGATGATTGGGGCTTTCCAAAAGAGAAGACGAGGGGGAAAACCCGTTAAAGTTATGTTTATGTTTCCTTTCATATTGATATTGTTTTGTAACTTTAACTATTGTTTTATTTTTAAGTTGTATTTACTTGTATTTTTTTACTCATGAACAAAAAAGTGATATTTATATAGTTATACATTAAAACGTTATAAAATAATGTGAGTTAATAATTTATTAACATATAGTTTTTTTCTTCTCATGTAAGTTAAAGAAAGGTATTAGATAACTGACAAAGTTTCTCCTAGCAATAATGGTGAAAATTGGTGTTTGAAGCCAACCAACAACAATGTATAAAAATTATAAAAATAAAAATTATAAAAATTTTAATACTTCATAAATTACAACATTTTAATAACAATTGTTATAGCTGGTTTTGAAAAATTTGACTTAAAAAGAAAAACTAACCACTCTTCCAATCATTTAAGTATTGGTTGTTTTGGTGTACAAAAATTTAAGAATAAGATAAACATATTTTACAGTTTCAATGATAGAAGCTTTATTGTTAAGCTAGAATTTTAATCCCACAGAAAAAAATCATCAAATAATAAATTGTCAACATGAATATCAAGTCATTTAATGTACCAGAATGGTCTAGCAATCAGAAATCACAGCATGACTAGGTGTTAGTGTTAATGTCTTGATTCATACCCATTAAACAGTGACTTGTATTGCTTGCTGAATGTGGGTTATCTAACCATTAAAGGGAACCGTGGGCTGTGACTGGTAAAAGATGAAGCATTAAGATTGCATACAGAGAATAGGTACTCGATCTAATGAGTGTTTTATATCGTTCTTAATTCATATCCTCTTTAATAACCAGTGAAAGTATATTTATTTGAAACATAAATTCTACTGGACAACCTGTTTTTCATTGATTAATATTGACTATAACTGATAGCTACTTAAGAGATTAAATTGCTTTACGAATATTTTATTTTGAAAATTTATCTAGGCCAGGAAATCTGGGAATGGTACTTAAATTTCTTGTTGCCTTGAAATGTTCAGGAATAGTCCTTAAATTTTAGGAAATTTGGCTCATGTCTTAAATTGTAGGTGGTATTGTAAGCACGTGACAAGGTGCATTTAGGTGCACTTAATATTAAATTTGACCTAGTTCGTTTGATTTAGTATTCTTGTTTACTAAGACTATGAGAATTTTTCTACATTATTAAATATTAAGATTTTTCTTTACAACCCTAGGGATGTAAAGTCAGTTGTTCTAAATTCATGTTGCCAACTTATTGCAACTAATTGTCGCTAAGCTTACATGATGAAACCTGATTAATTCATGCATACAATTTCGTGATCTTTGGTTTGAGACACTGTAAGAATATTCAGAAAATCGTTTTTGTGTTTTGTCTATTGGTTAACTACTTTTAGCCTGACTACAGATCGTTTACTAAAATAATAGGCCTACTAAAATTGTTTTGGTAAATGTTGTTAAAACCGATATATATGCCTTTAAATATTTTGTAAATGTCCTTAAATGTATAGGAATTGTCCAGAATTTTTAGTTTTGAGTTCAGTAGACACCCTGGAAATGTCAGTCACCATCAAATCTTGTTTAAAAAAATTATATTCCAATCTATTAATTTTTTTTACTTTTAGGCTTTAAATAGTACTACAATCACCAAATCTTAATTAGAAATAAAAATGAAAAGAAAAGTAAAATAGATATTTTTTCAATCATAGGCTTAGTCTTACCATATTAACCATAAATTTTAAAAACAAGTTGTACCATTAGCCGAGTAAAATTGTATTTTATTTTCCTTCATTGAAATTAGATGACAAAAAATGTGGACTTGAGGTAACCTCTGCGGTGTTCCAAGGTCGATTGGTGGAGAGGCTTCTGTATCAGGTATCAGGTGCATTTACGAAGGTGGAAAGTAGTAACTGGAGTCATCAGACGGGTTTTGGCCAAGTTTCAATTTCTGACTGTAAAATATTTCAGTTTTTTAACTGATGGAAATTTTCTCTGTGACTACCACTTAATTTCAGGTGCAAGCTTTACTCTAGTGTTGGCTCACTTTGATATATTTTATTATAAAATTAAAATATTAAAAAATATCTTGGAAAGGAGTTTATGATTAATACTTGCAAGTAACAGAATTATTTCCTCCAAATGAGCTAAAGACAAAAAATCAGGTAAAAATATTACCACAACTTTAGCTTTGGATTGAAATTTTAAAATTTTGTATTCAAGAAAGTTGGATATAATTATTATTGCCAAATTGTGCATTAAAAATATACAAAAAACTTTTTTTAAATATGGTCTTACAGTTACAGTTAATCCCCAAAAACTCAATTCCCGGTACCTTGACATTCCGGACAACACATCCATCAGTGCCCGAAGTGCTCGGCCTTGTAGTTGTACCCCGTATCTCGTTGATTGCTATTTGTGGATTTTTTATAGCCTGATTGTCGATACTATACGTTGCTTACTGTAACTGAACACAATTCTTTTACTTCTGCTTTTCTCGTTTTCTGCCCTATAATAGTTGACAGATGACACTGCAATGATCATATTATCTGTTCAGAATTTTCAGTCATTTAACGTAGTGCGGGGCTTGCAACCGATTTCCTGTGGTCTGATATTACCATATCTGATATACAGAGTGCTGATATTACGTGGTCTGATCGAGTAAACGGCTGTAGCTATATCAGTTCCGGAAGCTTTCACCAAATAACTGGATTTACACCAATTTATCAGTGCCTAAGTCCTACTTAAGTGCCTAATTGAATTTCTTTTGTTTTACTGTAGTATGTTATTAAGAGTCTTCTTCACCTTGTGGCTGTTTTAAGGTTCTTGAAAATAGTCGGATGAGAATTGATGCAGTGTTGCCAAGTCTATCCAGAAAAATGTTTTATTCTATATTACACATGGTAATCATAACAACAAATGACAACATTGCAGGATGAAAGAGGGTGAGGGGAATTTGAGAGCATGTTTTTAATGTTTTTCCATGGTTAACGATGACTGTTAAGGAATTAAATGGGATTCACCAGTGAAAAATGGACATGTAAACCTGTTTTGTTAAAATATATTTGTCTAACAATAACAACACTTAGCGAGTACAAAAGAGCCTATAATACAAGTCAGATCAGAAGTAGTTGAATTTGCCGAACCATCGGAGGAGAACTACGACGAGGAGGAACGTAACCATGGCGGCGGCGAGTAGAGCCATAAAGCCACTGAGGGAGATCTCATTGTTGGGCGGCTTGCAGTAGGACAGCAGCCCGGTCTGTGGCGACAGAAAAATGGATATTACTACATCAAAAGTGAACCATTTTGGGGGGAGAGCAAATTCCACCGGGTGGCAAGGCAAGAGCGGAAAACTGATCTAACCCTGAAATAGGACTTGCAAGACATGAGTAATGAAGTACACTTTTTATCACAATGGGAAAATAACACTAATCATTAAAACAAAATCACCTAAAATCTAGGAATCTTCCATTTTTTTCATTTAAGTAAACCTCCTTCTTCAATTATATTCTTTACAATTGTATTTTTGATAAGTCAGCTGTTCTTTTTAGTATATATCACAAAAATTCGATTCCTCTGTAGGAAAAAAAGGAAATTAAATTTATGCATCTGGAAAAGTTATGTTAAAGAAACAAAAAAGATCAAGAAGAAACATTGCACTATACTAGACGGCACGTAATTGCGAGCACCAAAATTTAAACAGCCGGAAGCTGATTTACATTATTCTTACCTAGCGCTGTTGTCGATTTTGTTTTGTTTTGATTTTTGCTTCAGTTTGTAGTGGTTAGTGACAGATGCTAACACATGGATGATTCTGTACAAATCAGCAACACTTGTAAATTCAGGCTCGCAAAATTTTGTGACGCCTTCTCTACGTCAATGATAAAAAACATAAAAGTGCTGCTACATAAGTTCAGCTGATTCATGTTAATAAAAAACAGACAGTTTCTTTACCATCAGCTGTCTTCAAAAACAGTCCACTACAGTAAAGAGTGATAAAAAACTAGGAATACGCTCCGATACTAGGATGTCCGTCCCGTACGAGAATTTTTACTCACTTTTTAAGTTATTAGGTGACGCTTTTTATGATTCTTTTTTTTAGGGAGAGGTGAGAAAAATGCATTACGCACACAGATGGCAAGCCTGTAGTGTGGGGCTCCCTTAAAAACGGGTTTACCCACTAAAAAACCTCCTCTACTCTTTAGGATTCTAACCTGGAATTGTTTATCACATAACGTTAGGCTAGGCCTAAATTTGGCTAACGCCGGTGGGGCTCACTCCTTATCCAGCCACTCGATCAAGGGATCTGGGCCACTTCGCGGTCCAGATCAGGTTTCTTTTCCAGGAGGATACCCGGGACGAACTGTGATAAACAATCCCAGTTGCCCTCATCCTCCAAGATCTTTTGGCAGACCGAGTCCACCGAAAATGCACCAACAATTTGTGTGGCCTTCAGCCGCGACCCTTCCCAACGGGGGCAGCGGAAGAATGTGTGTTCCGCATTGTCGGGAACGCCCGGGCAATAAATGCAGTCCGGTGAACCAGTCTTGCCCATCCGGTTCAGGTACGACCGAAAATAGCCGTGAATTGTCAAGAATTGGCCGCCGTTCCACCCATGGTTGGACGTGCTTGATAAGTCGCGCAGTCCATCGTCCTCGGGTGTCGTGCTCCCAGCTGTGTTGCCACTGCTAGGAGGTTATTCGGAAGCGCTCTTCTGTTCTTGCCGTGTCCTTGCCAATCTCGCCTTGTCTCTGATAAATTGCCTTCCGCTCTCCTGCCAAGAGCTTGACAGGGATAACTCCGGCGACCACCAGGACGGCAGGCTCGGACACTGTCCGGTAGGCGGAACACACCCCGAGCGCCGCTCTACTTTGAACTCGGGCGAGTCGCAACCTGTACCTTTATCGAGAGCGTCTGCCCACACCTCTGCTCCATAAAGAAGCACGAACTGAACCGCGGACATCAACAGACGTCTTCTGTTGGATCGTGGAACCCCGACATTGGCCATCAGCCTACTAAGGTAAGTGACTACCTTATCGGCCTTGTCCGCTGTACGGATGATCTGATCCCTCCAGCTTAACTTGGTGTCCACCATAATCCCGAAGTACTTAGCAGCACGAGTTGATTGGACCACCTCCCTTCCCACTCGGAACAGAACGACGGTGTCTATCCTCTTCTTCGTAAGGATTACAATCTCCGTCTTACGGAGAGCAAGCGAGAAACCGTGATCGGACATCCATGTGTTGACCACACGCATGATTTGGTTCAACTTTAGTTGGGCCAGCTCAACGTTGCGTGCGACAATGAGAGCTGCGACATCATCGGCGTACCCAACCAAAGTGGTTTCCTCAGGTATCTGCGACCTCAGGAGGCTGTCATAGGCAACGTTCCAGAGATCCTGGCCGAGTATTGAATCTTGCGTGGCACCAGAAGTGACTTCTATCGTCCACGTTCTGTTCCTTGTGTCGTAAATAAGGCTTTGAGAGCGGAGATAATCCTCGATGAGTCGTAACAGATATGCAGGAACGCGAAAGGTGTTGCGAAGCGCATTCAACATATCGACCCACCTCGCCGAGTTAAAGGCATTCTTGACATAAGCGTAAGAAGAAGCACTACTCAGTTAGTTGTAAGGTTTATTGTCTTATTGTCTTGTGTTTATTTTTTTGACAATGTCTTATGTTCTGTGCTAGCTCTGCTAGCATTGTAAGAACGAAATTTGAGGACAATAAAGTGATTCTTATTCTTATTCTTATTCTTATTCAGCGAGGAAAATGGTTGTGGCTCTCGGCTCTCTTCACAGCTCTCCATGGACTTCGGTGATAGCGTCAATCGTTGACCGTCCCTTTCTGAAGCCATAGTGACGGGGGCATAAGTACCCGGCAGCTTCCACGGCAGACGTCAGGCGGGAACGGATCAGCTTCTCGGAAAGCTTCCCAGCCATGTCCAACATGCAGAAAGGCCTGTGGCCTGTGGGACGACGGCAGCTTGGGATCACCTTTGCCCTTGCTGATGAGTACAAATCTGGCGGTTTTCCAGGGAGCCGGAAACACCCCTTCTACCAAACAGGCGTTGTACATTCTCAACAACAAGTCAGCATTAATTGAAAATGCTTTCTTTAAAGCCTCGCTGGGAGTCCCGTCCGGGTCAGGAGTCTTGTTGCTCTTTAGGGAGAGAACGGAGGTTTCCATCTCCTCGAATGTGAAGAGTGGAACGTCATCTAACCGTCCAAAGTCAACCGGCGTACATCCTAGGCCTAGCCTACAAATAAATACATACAAAGAATGATTTTAGCTAAGACCTCAAAACAAACAACTTAATAATAATTATGCTTACAATATTAAAGGTAAATATATTGAAAGCGAAAAAACAATACAATTGAAAGTCTATGATTGCAAATTAATAAAAATCAAGTAATGTAAGTATTGTAGAATTACGCTTACTTATCACTTAATGCATATTTTGTTACCTGAGACATAGGCTACAATGGCACAGCACATTCTAATTAGTTGTTCAGTTTAAATCTTTCTCCCAAATAGATACTAGTTTTAATCAAACTCAACTATGTACACTAACGTGAATAGACCTCTCATCCAATGCATTTAGTTTGAGGCAAAAATTTAGAAGTTCGGTGTACGCGGCGCCAGAGTCGCTGCCATCGATGTTGTTATTATTCAGCTGAATTTACAGTGCTGCAAAAACACTTTACCAAAACATAAACATAACTAAGTTATAAAATGTTTCATCATTGGCTGAGAAGAGTGGTAATATACTGATTTATCTATCATATGTTACGTGTACTTCCATGTACGCCGCACGAGATCGCACCACCGTCAATATGTTTCACACACGCCTTTCTATGAGAAGTCTACTCACGTTAGCGTACATAGTCAATGGTAATATCATTTTGTTAAAAAAATGATTTAGTTTTTATCAAAAGAGATTAAAAATATATCCCTGTAGATGTTAACTTATTTTTACCAAGATTTTTTTAGTACTTGTATTACTTAGTTTATCAGTTTTTACTATTTTTTGGTAATTAAAGAGATAGAGGCACTCACCCAGCCTCCGTTGTGTGCAATCCATTCTGCCATCTCGTCTTCAAGAGCCTCTCCCATGGATTCCACAAGGGACTGCAGGAACTCTGGATGACCTGACAACAATAAACTGGACAATTAATAAATCATGCACACACTATTCTTCTTAACTAACTCAGTGTTAAACCAGAAATCAGAAGTCTCATCCCTTACGATATGATTATACTAGTCTGGCATTTGAGAGGTAGAGGGGCATTACATGAAATGGAAGTGATTATAATTTGAATCGTGTATTCAATGGTGCCCTGTCAAAGCCCATCCCTGTTCTGTCTGGCGTCCCGCAAGGATCACATCTTGCACCGTTCCTCTTCACACTCTTCATTAATGATGTTGGCAATAATCTACTCTCCCAGTTTCTACTATTTGCTGATGATCTTAAGATCTTCGGAAGAGTTGCCTCTACGGAAGATTGCGTACAACTTCAGAATTCTCTTGTTATGGTTGAGCGGTGGAGTGTGGTGAACAGTTTGGCATTGAACACCAACAAATGTGCAGTCCTCTCATTCTCACGTGGCTCAAACTTAATCATGTACAACTACTCTCTAAATAATTCAGTTTTGGCAAGAGTCGATACATTCAGAGACCTCGGTGTTGTCATGTCTTCATCCCTAAACCCTTCAGACCACGTACGTCACATCGCCACAAAATCTAGTCAATTACAGGGATTCATCTTCAGAACTTCTTACGATTTTACTTCACCCTCTACACTAATAACACTCTACAAGACACTTGTTCCACCAGTACTTGAATATGCATCAGTTGTTTGGTGCCCACACTGGAGGAAGGATATTGAGGCACTGGACAGAATTCAGAGGAGACTAGTGCGCCTCGTCGGGACACGGATGGGATTTCACTACCTCGATGTGCCTGTCTCTGAGCTACAGAGTGCTCTTGGTCTCGAGCCTTTTGAGCTAAAAAGATCGATTCACGACCAGTCCTTCTTGTACAGAATTCTCAACGGACTTATTGAATGCCCGGAGATCCTTGAATCGATTGAATTTAGAATACCAAGAGGCACACGTTCCAGAGATCTCTTCGCCAGACGATGCCAGCCTACAGTCTATACTTATCATGGATGCATCCCACGGTTGTTGAGGAGAGCGAATGAACTGAGTGGTGAGACTGACATTTTCGTACAGTCGATGGGAGCATTTAGAAGAAGCCTTAAGCTGCACCTACTAAAAAGTTAGATCTTGTTGATTTGTTGCTGTTGATTATTGTTGTTAATTTATTGATGTAATTTATCTTGTTGTTAATTTATTTTTTGGATCACTTGTTAAATTTATTGGAGTAATTACTATTGTTATTGTAGTCTATTCTTTAATTTATTTTGTTGTTGCTGCATATATTATAACTGTTAACATTATTATCACTGATGTTTGCCACAAACTGTTATCATTGTTCTTTCACTTATCAGTTGAATTAACTTGTTTCATCACAAGCAGTGCACCGAACTTTTTCACTCTTATGTATGTTTTTAAGTAACTATTTTCAATATGTTCAAACAAATTGTAAAAATTATGTAATGGGAAACCGTTGGAATGAATAAATAAATAAATAAATTATACTAGGGATGCCATCGTTGGATGCTAAAACAGCCGAAACGATTATTTTGTTCATCCTAGCTGCTGGGATGCTGAAATTTGAGCAGCCGGTCACTTTTTGCCTCCCGGGATGCACAAAATCAGTTTTGGGGAATTGGTGCGAATAGCGCATTATACTAGGCTGCTAGCATCAGAGTCATGACTAGTTTCTCTTCGGGTGAAATTAGTCTGAGGAATCTTGTATTGTGTTTAAAAATGTTTAACACAACTGACAGCTGAAAAAGGGTGTACACTAAACTTTCTTTTACACGACACCACCTTCTTTTCTTGATTAGTAACATCAGTAGCTACATCTCTTCATCGTTGGGGGCATATTGACAATTAACCACTGACAATACATTGAAATAAAATATCAGTCCGAGAGGCTAGCATCCCCAATACAATTCATGTCATATTTTACTCAAAGTGAATGCTAGCATCTCGGACGCCAGCATCCTAGTATAATAGTTGCCTTAACTTCGGCTGTAAGTTCATACATTTATGGCGATGTAAAAAATGTATACACGTGAATACGCAACTTGCTACATTATGGCTAAAAATTGTGATCAATTAAAAAAAAAGGAATGAAAATCATTGATGAAGAAATTGACTTTCAATCCATTGCTTACATCGTATTTTTTAAAATAATGTCCATTACATATCTCATGATGGATTATCCAATACCTTGCCTGACACAGTCCACCGCCAGGCCGCCCGCCACCGCGTACAGGGACACAACCTTCGCCCAGGTCAGACCTGAGTTGGCCAGCTCATGAGCCACACCTGCAAACAAAACCAATCGCGCTTTAAGCATCTAATTCCATTATCCCCGAAGCAGATAAAAATACTGGTTCAAATTCAGTAGGTTTTTAAATTCATAAAACTTAAGACTCGGCTCAACGACCCTGTGATTCCTTCAAGGGAATTATGTATTGTACTAACTCAAGACTAAGACTCACTGTATCTATTTTTATTTAATGTCATTAGGGTTTTTTTGTAACTGGAACACCTACTAAAATTTTCAAGCAATTTTAATTTTTGGTGTTGTCTAATCAGAACCTTGGAGGAAAATCTTTGAAAAGTTCATTGATTTTGACATTAATTGACAATAAATGAAACATTTTTGACTGTATTGTAAAATATATAACACAATTTGCTTTATTTGACTTTGACATACTAAATATAAAATAAAAGTAAAATAAACCTCAATTTTTATTTTATTTTTTGAATGTTTATTTGACGTAAACTAAATTGTGCTATGTGGGAAAGTTCTATATGGAGATTGGTTATGCGGGATTATCCAATAAATATACCATCACATCCATCTTTTTGATGAACCCTTTATTTACAGGTATAACCTTATTTTCTAGTTCTACATAAAAATGAACCAGAGGCATATATGTTCCCTTTTTAACATTGCTCTTACGGGGGATATACCAAATCAGAATTGACTCCAACACTTCTTACGCGGTCTTACAATGACCATTATATAGTTATTGGCAATGTGAACATCAATGCAAACAATTCATCACAATTAAAAGAAACTCAAGAAGTATGAAAAGTACTCTAATTTAAGCATATTGGAATTTAATAGCTCAACAATAATCCAGGCAATAAATGGGAGATAAAAAGGAATCTGTCTGTAAGAGTAATTTAAACTGACATTGCAAAAAATAATCATGGTTTATAATGTGGATTTGAATTGTTATTTCATTCCATCAGAAAACATTCAGACACATTCACAATCCTTAATGTTAATTACTGTTGGAGTTTTCCTTGAATGAAAAAAAATCATAAGATTTTAGAGTCTATTTCATATGGCGATAATCACTAGTCTCAAGCCCCTGTAAAAATAGAATTGCTTCAAATTATACTTAATCTGTACGTTCTTTAATGTGGGATTAGACTTCTCACAAGCTGAACGTGTTCTGACATGTTACAACGTGTAATAACCTGTGATAAGGTGTTTCATTTCCTTCTCCCATGTAAAATACATAAGCGCTTGGTTTTAGAAAATTGCATACAGCACAGCTTTAGTCAGAGGCTTAAAAATCCAGATCCACACTAAGAAGTAACAGTTTTGGGATCAGTTAAAAGAATTAATTGTTGAACTGCTTTGTGTACCCAATTTTAGAATGTAATCAAATCAGTTCAAAATGTAACTGTTTAGTTTGCCCTAGTTAAAAAGTTAAATAATAACTTTACTCTGAAAATCTGCTGTATAACAACAGTATAAAACTTTTGATAATGTAGACTTATTTATATGGTAGGCCTATTTTTTTAGTGTATTTAAAGAACACATCTAATTGCCTCCCTGACAGCACCATGATAGATTGGCACCCTTCCTACAGGTAGCGATCATTCGTATGCAGTTCCTAACAGATTGGAACCCCGAGAGATTGGAACCCCGAGTAAGATAAGGTGCCAATCTGTCGTGGTGACAACTAGACGCCGGCGCAAAGGTTGGCGATCAGTCGGCACAGTACCCGACGAAATACGTCAGGTCATCTCCTCGTTTTACTTATAATTTAATATAAAACGTTCCCTCAATATTTAATATATTTCCTCAATTACAATTAATAATTTATTAAATTTTTAAGAAATTATTCACTCATTTTTATGCACAATTCTTCTATTTTAACAGTTTTTTAGTTGTTATTTCCACTTAAACTTTTGGAATCAACTTAAAATTGTTTAATCTTACTGGAAGTGGGAAGCCGTAATACCTATAGTTTGATACAATTGCCCAATGCATAATTAAGATGATTTAACTAGAATGTATAGAATAGCAATTTAGTTCAAATTGCAAAATTGTGTTTTAAATTTATTTTTCTGAGTGAGTCAAAGTTATAACGTTCCTTTACAAGACCTAAGGCAAAGCTACTACAGTATATTGACCTACAGAAACAAATTAATTACCATAATATTTTTAGATGTCACGCAAGAAAGAAGGGTGCGAATCTGGTGACAACTGAGGGCGACCACGCATTTAATGATATTTTCTCCTTTCTCGTCACTGCCCGAAAAATAACAGGCTTTGGGTAGGCCTTAACGGTTCCAGCTCCTAGCTGATGTAATAGTTCCGGGAATAGTAGGAAACCGTTCCAACAGTAACATAAATCTTTAAACATCTAATTTGACCAAAATCAATTTTGTTGTATCCTACATTAATTTTGGGTAGGTACAACTTGCTGTAACATGTTACAACATGTATCAACCTGTGACAACGTTGTTGATCGCCTTCTCCGTCGCCAGCACGGGAGTGGAGCTCGCTTGCCGCCCCACTCCCGTATACAGTTCCGGATGTAACCGTTCCAGTTCCACGCCGATGTGTAACAGTTCCGGGAACAGTTGGCAACCGTTACAACAGTAACGTATCTTTAAACATCCAGCTAATCTGACAAAAATCAATTTTGTTGTATCTTACATTAATTTTGGGTACAACTAGCTGCAACATGTTACAACATGTATCAACCTGTGACAATATAGCAGCAACATGTTACAACATGTATAAACCTGTGACAACGTTGTTGATCGCCTTCTCCGTCGCCAGGATGGGAGTGGAGCTCGCTTGCCGCCCCACGCCCGTATACAGTTCCGGATGTAACCGTTCCAGCTCCACGCCGATGTGTAACAGTTCCGGGAACACCTCTCGCACAACGTAGCTCGCCGGTAGACTAGCGGCGCTCCGCAACCGTTGCAACCCGCACTTGCGGTTGAACATGTTGGACCGCTTGAGCCTACATCGGATGTATTGCCCGCACAACGTCTTTCCCTGGAAAATATCAATGTTAGAATTAATGTTATTAGTTTAGCAGCAATGTGTAACAGATCTGATCAAGTATTTCCTCCAGAAAGTGTTTTATACAAAGGAGCTATTCCGGGAGCTGTTTCAATGGAATATTAGACATTGTCTCTACCAACGGCTTGAGCTCTAATCAAAGTCATAAGGCCTGCACAGACCGGAGCGATACTCCGTGCGATACCAGAGCGGGCGCGATACTTTTTCTTGGAAATTCGCGTGCGATACCAGTGGTCCGTGCGATACCATGTTGTCTTATGGAGCCGCACACACCAGAGCGAACTGCGATACGCGATACTGAGGCGATCGCGATACTGTAGCGATGGTATCGCGGTAACGCTGCATGCACCATTCGCAGCGCTTTATCGCCGCGATACCATGCGGCCAAACCATGAACTACTCAGTTTTGTCTGTGCTGTGCAAGTTGTAACAACAACAACAACAACAACGACAATATGTCGTGTATCATCGAACATTTATTTGAAGTTGTTAATACATACCCGGTGCTCTATGCTTTAAATCGACTTAAGGCTTTAAGTCAACTCACAGGACTCACTAGTCAGTAACACTAATGCTACCAACTATAGTCCTACCAACTAGCCTGCGCCTACTTTTACACATTTTACGTTGGTTCTTATGGCTGGGAAAGTAGTTTTACATAATGTAACTAACTTATAAAGCTGAGTTCTACAACCCATTATTTAATGATTATACTTATGTAAAGTACATGGGGGCCGAGCAATTGCTCGGTAGTCTCAAACAGTAGTATTCTTTATAGTAATATCAGTTACATACGGTGCGCTAAAATGCCCAAAATATAATAAGGCTTATTTATTGTTCAAGATGAGCTTGTTTGCTCACTGACTCGCATTTCATTCATGATTCACATGGATTCTGTTCATTCTGAGGTACCTATATGTAGAATTTTCTTTAATCTTTTCATAACTGGGGCAAGAGCGTATGGTAGCCTACTCGCCAAATTGCAGCCGTTCTTTATTAATGTCGTGTATCCAAATATTTCTCTGTCTTTCGTCTCCTAGCACGGTAGTAACAGCAACGATTCTTCTTATAGGACGATGTCATGGTAAGTTAACACACAGTACAGTATACAAAAACTAACTATGACACAATGCCTAGAGAGTCACACAGTCACCGCACCCTACGCTCCCCTGAGGTGTACTGGCTTCCCGCGCGTCTCTTTTTCCCGCTCTGGTGTGGAAGCACCTATTCCCGCTGCGATATTATCGTCCAAGTAACGCAGATAAAATTCCAGGAAGGTATCGCGTCGCTCCAGCGATAAAGTATCGCTCTGGTCTGTGCAGGCCTATATAATGTAGTCGATTGGAATCCAAAGCGGTTTATGGTTTAGGTTTTTTTACGAACGATAAAATCAATCATGGTTTATTAGTAATTACTACTAGTAAAGAACTTCAAGCACTTCAAACACTTACGGATTGACCAGTTAAAAGTTTATTTTCAATTTTTATTGCCATTAAAGCTTCCTCAGTGTGGATTATTTAATATAATTTTGTCATCAACAATGCCTTAATAGCCTAATTAAAAATAGAACAATAACCGTTATATTATATACATTATTATCCACGTTCTATGGGTATCGAATAATTGGTTAAAAATGAATACAAGCAAAATTCATTTTTGCCTAGTTATTGTGGTGGACAGTTATTTTGCCAGTATCATTTTTGGTGAAAATGTATAATTTCACTTTGATTTTCCATGGCCAAAATTTAAATCACTCCATTGAAACTCCCTGTTTATCCATTGACGCTCACCAAACCTTATGAATAGACTAGTATACGAATGAGTAAATTAAAACTAAGGATTTTTTACTAATTATTTGGCTAGACGTTTTAGAGGCTACAGGATACACCGGGAAGAATTTTCAGCCCTTGGAAGACTTTGTCAGATACGGTTTTTCAAGACTAGCCTATGCTATTTTAATTACCTTTTCAGAACATAATGAAATGAACATAATGACTTCTTTTATACCGTAAGTATTTCGAAACAATTCCAGCTATTAAAGAGCTACGCCATGTTTTCTATCATCTAGGCTCATATGAGAAGTTATTATCTGCTTTTGTAAGACCTCCATACGGCCATTGATCGACCAGTTATTTTAAGTGTTTCAAGACCATTATATTGTAAGATCTTATTAGAAAATAAAGTCTTTTTAAATTTCTTGAATGCCTTCACTTTTTCCTCAATTATAAAAATAAAAACTTTTAAGCCGTTTAAAGACCTTTCCAGATATTTTAATAGCATTCTATCTTTGTGAAGAATTTGTCAGGTACTGGGATATTCATAGTCTGGAATAAGCTTGCCTGCTGCACGATGTCAGCGGTAGGCACGCTGTTGGTCCGCCAGCCAATAGTGGTGGAGAACTTCCTGGAGACAACGTCGCTGACGTTGCTGAGCCGCCTCCGCGCCGACGTCTGGTAGCTCTCCGGCAGCCCCAGGAGGTTGTGATGGAGCGCCGCCGGGAAGCTGAACTTGCGCTTCTGTGGGGGCGGGACCTGCAGGGACATGTCACTGCTGGCTGAGAACCGACGGGCATCCCCCGCGGCGACATCCAACCTGCCACCACAAACACACGCTAGAGAGAGCTAGGCTCCCGGATATGACGAGTCGAATGGTATGTTATGTCCAAGGTCTGTAGAGGAAAAAGCATAACTTCTTATTAAGGGTACGAACAGAACGAGTGGGTCGCGGTGGAGGTGTAGGGCGCGATGGATGCCACAAGTTAAGTCGCGGTCGATGTTGACCGCACATAGCACGGAGGTCACCCGCGCTGTCAGTGCAGCTCAGACCATTGGAGAGTGATGTGTGTTTGTGTATAACCCTCGCCACGTAACTTGACGAATGAATTTTCACTACTATCCAGTTAAAATGATTGGATAATCAGCTGTTCTATAGAAAATTGCATGTAACTTAAGCTCAATGTTTTTGTAAAGGTACCCCCTCTCCTCCCCTCGCCCTACCCAGCTGTTTTGGCCATTCGTCAACTTATGTGGCGTGACTTTTA
This sequence comes from Neoaliturus tenellus, assembly GCA_030545055.2. NCBI lineage: Eukaryota > Metazoa > Arthropoda > Insecta > Hemiptera > Cicadellidae > Neoaliturus > Neoaliturus tenellus. Next base: position 85,104,532 of record CM061536.1, read on the forward strand.
GCGTGCTTATTAAATAAAATAAATAATCCTAATAAATAATAACGTCAGCTGAATAGCTATTTTTTGTGTTCCGGATATGAAGCGTCAAAACTAAAACAGAAATCAAGTTACGTTAGGCCCTAATATTTACCATTACACAGCTGATTGAAAAAGAGAATGAAGCAGTCTTGCCAGGGGTACGATATTTATCGTAACGACACCATATTACTCTATTTTACAATTGGATAATTAGTTAATAACAAACCATTATTTAATGACCAAATTAACGATTTTCAATCAAGGTAAATCTAAAACCATAAGTTCTACCCTAGTTTGCTTTGAAATTTCTTATTTTAGGTCTAATAGTTGAGACAAAAAATCCCCAACACAAACGAGAACAATTGTTGTTTCCTGTAGCGTTGGCAACACTTGCAGGTAACAAAGAGTAAAATGTTGCGTTTTTAACACTTTTTTTTAAACCAACAAAAACTCTATGGCGACATCCATGGATGTCGCAGAAACTGACACAGTTATGCTCTTATGGGATGTAGCTCACCTGGCACTACAGTCATCTTGTGTTATGTCTGCGTTTGCTATCTTTAGAGGATAGGCTATTATAGAATCTTCCCTCTGGTCTTGATCTATCTAATTTGGTGTAAGATTATAGAAAGCTTTCTTCAGGTTATGATTGAAAACCACGGTTATCTCCCGATGGAAATAGGACTTTATAGGGGTTCAAAAAGACAAAAGGGGGTGTCAACACTAGATTTTTTAATTCAACAACATTAATGAAAACCTTTCTAAATCACTTAGAAATTATGCTTAGTGTTTAGAATAAAACAAAAAATAGGTTTTCTATGTTATTTTTATTGAAAATGAACTAAATTGTTCATGTCCTCTCTTGTTAATTACGTATCTCTGCGTTTTTTCCACAAAATGATGCGTAGGAGTTTATACTTTGTGATTATATTTTAATTGCCATAGGATGCGATGAAGCTTAACTGCTTACCTAGGGAATTTTCTTGCGAAATTAAGATTCTTAAGCTTTTCCATAAATCCCATGAACACTACAGTAGGTTTGATAGGTACCAAGGCAAGGTGTAAATCAATTATAAAACAATCGCCCATTAATGATGTATACAAAATACAGAAATTACTGAGCATCATCATGAGGAAATAATCGAGGAGATGTATTTAATCTGTAAATTAACAAATATATATTTAAAGTTTATTTCAAAACTTTCTACGATCATTATAGTAAAAAAAACTCTTGCTTTCAAGTGCCCAAGAATACCCATTATGATTGTTGGAATTAATCTGATGAAAATTCAACAAGTACTTTAAAATATCACGAATGTAACAACAAAAACAAAATGCAAGTACAAGATAACGTGAGAGTAGATTAACTCTATAGGCGCTACATATACAACTTTGAAATTTTCCTTGATAGGTTATATTTTTTAAGAAATGACATTTTGAACTCGGATTAAATATAAAAACAAAACGTTATAGCCAACGATCATTAAAATTTAAGCAGGATTGCAGCCTACTATGCAGTATTAATGATAACTATACCAATACCACTTATTACTAGACACAGCTAATTCACTGTCTCCTGTTCAATTGCTGAAGACCAATCATTGAATGTTTCGTCTGAATGTTTAACGTTTCCATTGCATAGTTTTTTATAGCAATTTGCTCAAAGTATATAATTACTGAATTATATCACCGATTTGAACGAGTGTTTCATTAAACACATAATTACTCACAAATTATTGATAAAATAAATCATAAAAACACCAATTAGATGGAGTTGTATGTTTCATTTATATATATATATATATATATATATATATATATATATATATATATATATATATTTTTTTTTTTTATTTCAAGAGTTGGTCTAAGTTAGACATCAATTAAGTTATCTTGCTTTCATAAATTTATGAACGGTTTGTATTTGATAAAACTGTATACTTTGTATACTAAGCAAAACAGAATAAAAAATACAGGTACATATGAAAAACATTTTATAAGGGGCACTTAAATAGTTAAATTATAAAGTATGAATAAAAACAAATTGTGTTGACGTTCTTCTATTTTATCTCACATTTTTTAGGACATAGACTTGAATTCGTGTCAATCCATAAAGTAAATGTTTCTAAAAAGTCGTTGATAAAGAGACAAACGTACGCCAAATAAATGCATTAGATGTGGCAGTTTACACACATACAAATACTGATAAATATTCCCATTGTTATCAACTGTGATGTAAATAAAACAAACGTTCACTCACACATTCTAAAGTTCTTCGATAAAGCACTTGTTGAAACAAACAAAACATAGGAAAATCGTAGGGTAAAAATCGTTTGACATCATTCCTTAGGAGAATTGGTGTAGTTTAGAATTTTAAAGAACATATAAATCCTTCCGGTAATTGATTTAACTGCTGTTCAGAAACTTGTAGTGGACACGTTTTGATTATATGTTGCCAAACACCTGTGTTGTGGCCAAATTTGTGAAGTAAACGATCCTAATCAATTTCCAACACCCACGACTGGTCCTGAACAACATAACATGGCCCCGGGTGTTCCATGCAGCCCGGCATAAATCCCAGGGGCTGTGGGAAGGGAAGAGCCTCTCGCAGATGACCTTAACTTCCTCCAGCCGAATTTCGAATTTCAATAATAGCCCCACTTTCAGTTTTATGAGTCGCTTTTTTAGCAACATGTGCTGTCTGTTGAACTTCTTTAACCACGTATTGGTTTATAAAAAAGGTAATGGTTCCAGTGAATGAACGAAGTTTTGAAAAAAAAGAAAAAAAAAACAAATACACCCGTGTGTATATAAAAAACGAAAAATTGTGTTGAGAAGAAAATACCTATGTTTTATACGACTGTGTCAGTTGGTTAAATTTCTTATACATTCTCAAAAGTACTTTTTCAACTCTAGGAAATGTATTATGAACTTGCTGAAAATTTCTCATTGAATAACTAAATAATCAACAAGAAAAAAATCTAATAAATATAATTTACTTTTTAGGGACTGATTTCATAATTTAAAAGATTTAACTGTCTTGTCTAAAAAAGTTAATTATTATTAATATTGTCATTTTTTAATGTGCATTCTTACTCTAAGAATACGAAAAAACCTTATAACAAATAATATACTTTGTACCCACCCCTTACTACTCTTATTATTAATAGATAAATCGATTGTTAGTAAGTGAGCAGTTACATGTTGTACAATTGTTATCTCAAAGACATCAAGGATTCTAAATAAAGATGACTAAAAGAATTTTTTATCACAATAGCAAAAGTGATCAAATAATAACCAGGAAGATATGGTTTTTAAACTTTAATGTCAATCAAAGAAATGGAGTAAAACCGTTTCATACTTGTTGATCAAAATCAGTTAAACTGTAAAATCTAGATTCAATTTTATTTGATTTGGTCCAAGCTGTTATAGGAGTTACCATGTAGAGCAAACAATTAGCAATTTTAAATAACTAAAAATAACCCAAAAAGCTCTCAGTAGCTGCAAATCAGTAGGTCTTTAATAACCTATACTTATGTCATGTCAGAAATATTTTACCACTTATGATTGAATGACGTAACGTAACTATTTACCTGAACGTAACCTGCTTCATGACTCTGTACCGGCGGCGCGGTACACTAGTCTCGGTCCCGGTCTCGGTACCTCCGTTCAATGTACAGGCACGACTGACTGAGCGTGCTACGATACAAGGACGCGCCGTCTCATCTATTCAACGCACTTCTTGCTCCGACCATAACTACAGACGCCGCTTACAAATACTGAATTAAGCTTCCTTATTGTTCACTCTTATGGTTTACGACCCAACTTGGCGCGTATCAAATTTGGAACTATTCGGAATATTGATTGTCGGAATCTTCCATTCCGGAACTTGGTGGGAGTTCAGCAATAATGCGTGCCGCTATGATGAGACTATATTCAGAACAAGTTGGATTCTCATATGAATGATGGAAAACTGACTGCTCTTATAAAATGACGGGCGATCTTCAAGATTTATTGTTTATTCAATTTATAAAAATATAATGTGTTATGTAAAAGTGTTTTTTTTACCGTTTTGTAGAACCTCCAAACGAAAAAGTGTCATGGTTCTGTGCTTATTGTAACCATAATAGCGCTAAAACTTAATTACATTATGACTTAATTAAATTATGGTAAATTGATTGAAATATGGTTAAAATAAAATGAAAAAAATATTTTATGTGTTTCCGTATTTCTTTACAAAGAAAAAAACACTTTCCGACCGAGTGATCAACAAAATTTCATCAAACTGGAAAAAAAGTAACAAATAATTTAGAAATAAACTAATTAAAATTTAATTATGTTTTTTATATGTTAATTATCATACTTCATTTGTCCGGTCTTGAATTCGACAACAGCTATAAATAGTAATCGCATGTATTCGTAATGTATTCGGATTTATGATCTCTTTTAAGTATTTTTATTTTTTAATAATTGATCCGCTTGAAACCATTTAGAATATCTATATTAGACAAGCATAAATCGTTCCCTCCTTTTTTTTCTCAGGTGTGCATTGTAGTAGAAATCTTGTTACCGTTAGAAAGGTAGCGTCGTGGCTACGGCTCCCAGCGATACGCCCTACAGGCCTACAAAGTTTAAATGTTAATCTTATTTATGGAAGAAGAGTAATTGATTAATTGTTAGATAGATGCTGTGTAATAAAAATACTAGCAAAACAGGAAGAATAGACGTGTCATTAATACAATAACTTTGAACTAATTGGGTCAAGATCAATATTGGTTGAATTTTGACCAGGGCCGATGTCTAGTCTCTATGATCCATGCTAACAGTTGGATAACTAGGCGAGCATGATTCCTTTTCTAATTTTTTCTCAGGTTGTGTGCATCGTAGGAGATACCCAATCATACCGTTAGAACGGCAGTATAATTTATATGAACATAATCCCATTATAATTCAAAACTTTCCCCAGGGTTACTGCCTACACAGACTTGCAAAGTTTCAATGATAATCTTATAGGCCTACAAGGGCAATTGGTTGAATCAACAGATAACATATTAGGAAATCAGGAAGAACAGATGTATTTATTAGATATTTTTATATTTGGGTCCATATCAAGTGACAATGTGGTAGAATTTAGACCAGTTCGCATAATCCCTAGTGTTTATTAATTTACACATTTTGTTTTTTTGTTTAAAATACCCGCGATAACCTTATAAAGGAACTCGCAATGCTTAAAGAATAATTCATATAATTAATGAAAACTTAGGATGATTATTAATCTTTGCCTGCTATAAAAGCAAGTACCAGGTTAACCAAGCCTTGCTCGTTGGTTTTAATTCACTTTTGTTATAGTGTCATGGTAATCAAGCTATTAAATCTACACCAGACTCTTCACAGATAACATCTGTTAAAAAACTGCTTAAAATGAATGTTCCTTTATTTTTGTTTACTTTTAGTTGTTATTTCGTTACAAACTATCAACCCATACGACCAATGTTAAAGATTCCGATTTTAAAACTTAAATTTAGACCAAATTCGATTTTTCCTGGGATTGAGGCTGTTTCTAAACTTATTTTTGAGCCAAAACACTCTTAGATGCAAAGTTTAAGCAAAATTTACCCGCTAGATTTCGAGATCGTGGAACAAACAATTCCTTCAGACATTGCTCATTTTAGTTTAGGATTATTGCATTTCTTAAATTATCCATTGAACTACACCTTTTTACTTAGACCTACACTTCATAAATTCATGACGATACGTTAAGAAATCATTTGCAATTTTAGTAATACAAAAATATAAATTACCATCAAGTAATGAAATTATTAAATTCCATCCATAAGAGTTAGCTAATTCTTATTTTGTGTATTTAGGCCATACATTTTTTTTAGTATTGTGATAGGGAGCGTCTAAAGCTCTGGTGTTGTTAGTATCGGTTCTAGTTAAAATTCGATGTTATATACATTAGTTTAGGATCAGTTATGAACAATATGTATCAAAAGGAGGCTCGGAAAAGCAATAAATTTAATGGAACAAACCTAGTTAAGAAACCGTGTTGTCCAGCAAAATGCTATGAACCCGTGAGGTGATGTAGTGCGCAATTACGTGGAGAGGGAGAGGAGTTATCAAGTGTGATATAATCAACATGAATCTCACATTAGCTCCAGTACATACTACAGAGGAGCAATTAGTGCTGGGGTGATGCACGACCACGCCTCTAGGCAGCGCTACCGTCGTCGTGCGAACCGCAGTGTTGATGTAGATCAGCACAGAAGCGACGCTGGCATGTTGCATTGGTGGCAGTCATTGCATTATGTTAGAAATGACCAGTTTGGATAAACTAAAAAATAATCATTGAAAAAATATAATCTTTTTAGGGCAGTTCCGTAAATCCTGAATCATGTCTTTACGTATTTTCGCTACGAAGAGTTTCATTGGAAAACTTAACAATTTTATTATTAGTATTAAATGAACCTGAACCATTCAGGTTTTGTTAGTTGCGTCACTTACCTCTCTAAACTGTTAATTAACCAGTTATAAATTGTGTATTCGGTTGTATTCTTGTTGTACTATCGAAACCTAAGAATGGAATTGTATTGTTGGAAAGGAGTATATATTTTACGAAGCCTATTTTTTTTCTTGGGCAGCACTCGCCATTGAAGAATGCGATGTGATGCTAGTCGTGAAGTTGTTGTCAGACACACATAGAGCGGTCTTCACACACATACGTTTACACTACGTTTCGTGGAACAATTAAAAACGTTAAACTATCACTATGTCACTGTTTTGAGACAGGGACCTCACATAGTGGGTATTTTAACCTGAATATAAATGAGGGATGAGTGTAGAATGATTTTTGCGCGATCTTGTAGTCTTGTTACTGACTAAGGCCGAACTTCTCCTTAGATAGCCCAACAGCCAATGGTATCTAGGGACCTACAGTTTAACTTGGGATCCGAACCACAATTTCGACCTCATACATACGAATTGGTCTAATTACGAGGATGGTCTTCACGGATGAACTAGTATTCACTAGTGCGGACGTTAATCCCCACCAGGAAATATCGCATCCACAAGCCATCGCTTATAACTATCACAATTCGTGACCTCCAAAGTATCTGGATTACATGACGTCACCACGTCATCATGAAATGTTGCGGCAACCGACGGAGAAGTTCGCTCGTGTGTGTGTGTGTGTCCGTACAGTATTTTGTGTTTCTCTGACAACGACTTCACGTCTAGCATCAAATCACATTCTTCAATGGCGAGTGCGTCCGAAGAATAAAAATAGTAAAATAAAAAACTATTGATCATTTTGAACTTGGTGTGCATGGATGAAAAAATACACTTATATAGCAAGTGGATCAAACTGTTATAATCAGGTATAATTTTCTAGTAGTTTAGTTTTCATAATTTTGAACTAACATAATTAAAAAAAGTTTTAACACTGAACCACAATGGATCACAATGGAGTTCGTGAAGAATCAGCTTTAGTTTTGGTTTTTATATATTTATGGATTGCCGTATAATGTTATGTCCCTCAGCTGATTATAGCCCAATCAATTTTAGAGATTTTCCTTTCAGAGAATTTGCTATTTATTATGTAGTTGGCACTTTAAAGCACGTCGTGTAACATGATAAATTTTTGTTTTAAGTGATCCGCAGAAGTATAAGAATTCGTTAGAAGTTTTTGATAAAGGCGTTACACATTTTCAGTTTTAGTCGGAATAAAACGACCTTTATTTATTACCCCTTTTAAAAATGCAAAATCCATGTTGCCCTTAACCCTAAAGCGGAAGTCATCAGGGCCCTTTTCTCTTCTTCATTATTCCCTGCATTTTTTATTGACTTATCCAACCTCAACCCAACAGTTCTTCATTTCCTATACACTCGAAGTAAAAGAATTTTACATCTCCTTTACTTCACTTGAGAGTTTATAGAAGAGAAAGTTGTCCCGCATAAGCTCTCCAAGATATAGCACAAGTTAATGTCCAGATCCCAGACGTGTAGGCTCTTCTGTCCATGTTGTAGCGGTAGCGGAACCCACGGTCGCCCTCCATAGCCTGTACAGTGGTTTGAAACATATGTTCTCGATTCAGTATCTTCTAGAATCTTTGTCCCAATTATAAAATTACAAATTAAAATTGAAATGATGGAGTTATATTAAAAGATTGCATTGCTTCCTGATTCCTGTGAAGGCGGAATCGTAAGATAATATTGCTTACGACAATCACTAATGGATTATTCCAAAACCTTCTTGTTTTTTACAGGTCTGAAGATATCAGAAATCAGACTTTGTTTATTGCCGTATTATATAATGATTGTACATGGCAATGGTCAATTACAAGAAACTTGAAAACACATTTTAAACCAAAAATAAGAACCATAATTGATAATAATAAGACAATACATTATTTACTATTGTTTATCTGGAGTCATTGTTGTAACTGTGAAGAAGAAGATCTTTGGCTTTCAATAGTTGTGAGTTCGTCTTCAGAAAAGTCAACAATTAAAAAATAAAAATAGAGGGAAAAGTTAGGATGTCGTTGCTCCTGAATACTTATCAGCAGGAAAGTCGATGATTTAGACCAAACATTATTCCGTTTGCTCTTTTTTTAAGCTTGGACAGTTTTTGTCCTGAAGTTTTCTCCTTCCCAAATTGGTACACAGTACTTTAAATGGGGGTAGAAACCGCCATAGTAGGTAGCGAGAATAAGAACTCCCAGAGTAGACCCTTGTTCGAAAGATTACCTCCTGCGAATTTTACGTGGCATTTAAGTAGAATAACATTTATTGGCGTTTTAGAGCGTAATAAAAGTAACCATATTCTATCTACTATTAAAAGCCCAACGAATAAAAGTGACAGCTTTTTGACATTAAACTTTTTATATTCATTGGTTTAATGCAAATGTATGTTCATAATCACCATAAATTCTTATTATCATTAACAAGTTTAGGCTACTCCACTGTATTTTTACCATTATCTTTAGTGGCTGATGAAGTGTTTTAAAACAATGTTTAATTAAAAAGGTTTTCCTCTAGAAATAAAACTATTATCAAATATGTTTTTCGAGGAAACATTATTTTTAGTAGAATAAATAATACTACTACATGCCTACTACTCGTCGTATATAACAACTCCGAATATCAACATTACTCAACAGTTTTTACTACTAATTAAAATTTATTACCCTCGTCGTAAAGTATAATATTTACCACCCAACGATAGTATAAACAACCCGCTCGACCCCGACGATGACACCTATGAACATAACAGCTTCGACCGCGACACCTATTACCGATGTAGCAGTTACGACTCCGACACCTATTAACGATAACTGCTCCGTAGGCCAAGGCACCTCCCACAAACCGTTGCGGAGAGTTATGGGCGAATTTGCGGTGTTTACCGGTTACCAATCATTCTCGCGCCGTCGGCTGTGGAACAGGTTACATGACTGCGGCGCACCCGACAATGTTATGAATCACACGGGGGATGTTATAGGATGTGAACATGGGTGTGTGGTTAGGGGGATGGGAGAGGAGGGGAAGCGGGGAATGAAAAATATGCGAGGAAACGAAGGGAACATCGCGAAAACTTGATGAATTAGATAGTTAAAAGCTAATCCACTAGAGAAATCACCGCGAGTTTTCCAGCTGTGGGTTTTGAATGTTTTACATCCTTGGAATGGTACACAATGTTGAAGTACGAAATGACCAGTTAATGTTGAATTGTTTTAAATTCTTCGCGCTGTTAAAGACGTCTTGTTAAAAGAAAGATTTACAGGATATTCTTTGTTTGGATCGGCTCTTGTGATTTGTATTTTGTACTTTTTATGTACAAAATATAGTACATAAAAAGCCCAGTATTGTAATGGGCTTTTTATAAGCCCATTAAAATACTAATAAAAATTACTTCACATTACTCTACATTGAATCTGTTTGTATGTAAAATTCTTAGAGGTTAGTAGACCTAAACTAGATAGTATTTAAAGTGTACATAGTCAATGATTATAGTATTCAAAGCAACTACTACAATGAAGTCTATACCGGGGATATTTTTGTTTTTACAGTTGTCCACGAAAAGGAATGAGTTACAGACTTCACAAATCCAAAAAATTTTAATGAATAGAAAATAATTTAAGTCAATGTTATTTTGAAGATCTACTCATTTAATAGTATGATTTTATAAACATAGTCTACACTCCTAGATTGAGTGTCATAACTGACTTTTATACGAAATAATACTTCAAACCTTCAAAGTAATTTTGATTCCCAAAATATCAAAATAGCTCTTTTTAGAGCACTAGTAACACCTGGCAAATATCACGTTTGGTAAACTCCCAACGAGTTTATAGTGTTTGTTGAACGAATCTCACGGAACACTCGAAGTCCTGAAATAGCTTCAAGCATCCAGGTACTCTGCTAGCGCATGTCCATAGAGTATAAAACCACGACAACGCCCACAGAGCATGAAATTAAAAATGGAGCATAGAATATAGAGTGGCAGTATTACATGGTCCGTGGTGACGGTCTGTTTTCTTTTAGCAGACGAGGAAGTCTAGAGAGGTTTTATGTGGCTTGGATACCTAGGAAAACATTTAATCTAAGTTCTTAATCCAGTGGGGAAGCAGATACATAGAATTTAAATAAAAAAATGAAAATAACTACTTACTGTACACAGTGTATTTAGGTACTGTCGTTAACATTTTTCACCTTATTCCTAAAAGATTGCTCTCAAAGCTAAAGGTTTCTGCCTGTATAAATTCTATGCTAATATTTCTATAGCTTATAATTTCAAGGATTACTATCCTTGAAAACAAAATGTTGTCGTTAACTGATAGTTAATATACAGGGTGGGAAAAAGTTTGGAAACGATTTAATATTTTTTTTAAGTATTTAAAAAACAAAACTTTCAGTTACTATAGCATTTTAGTTACTATGAATTTGTTTATATACAGTTTTCACTCTTATTGCTTGGTTAACATATAAAACTACAATAACTTAATAATTATAAAACAAATATTGATAACTGTGTGTAAGGGAAGAATAAAACTCGTTGGAAACCACACGTGTGTCCGGAAGTTTCGCCTTTTCAGGAAACAACGTTTATATAAAAACTATGTTAAATTTAGGTATGCACTAAAACTTTAGAAATAAATGAAAAAAATATCCTTAAGTAAACATAAGCCTAAAAATAAAAAAAATTCTACATTACAATTAATATATAAGTATTTTTATAAAACTTTTTTAATTTTAATTCCATTGCATGAATAAGCACTAAATTATACTAGCCAAAGCCAAAAATGTTAGTAAATTATCTCAATGATAAATTCTAAAATAGTGTAAAATCATAATCATTAGTTTTCTAATTAGTTACTTTTTTCACACAGTTTTTGTTACAACTTTAAGACCTTACTTGATTGATTGTGGTGAAGAGAGCCCATACAAGACAAAATGTAAGAATACAATTCGTTGAGGAATCTGCTATTCAATTTAACCATTGAATCAGACTTTGATTTAACTATACAGAATCTACGAGAGCCCAGTAAATATGTGACAGCCTTAATTAGATTAATATACGTAATTTGATTGACATACAGTAGCGTTTATCAATGCAAGGCATTATAAAGCAGGAGATAAGCTCTGGGAGTGCCTTCTACGGCTTTAGTTCCGATGACGGTTGTGCTGCTTTCTCGAAATGGCTCAATAAATGGGCTATAGATCGTATCTCCTGGGCTGAACGAGCCTCGGTCTTATTTACTGCCGACGGCTGCTCCCACTGGTCATTCCGTGGCTATTAGGTTGGCAACTCGTGTAGGCTGTGTCTATTAGGTTAGCAACTCGTGTAGTCTGTGTCTATTAGGTTGGCAACTCGTGTAGTCTGTGTCTATTAGGTTGGCAACTCGTGTAGTCTGTGTCTATTAGGTTGGCAACTCGTGTAGTCTGTGTCTATTAGGTTGGCAACTCGTGTAGGCTGTGTCTATTAGGTTAGCAACTCGTGTAGTCTGTGTCTATTAGGTTGGCAACTCGTGTAGTCTGTGTCTATTAGGTTGGCAACTCGTGTAGTCTGTGTCTATTAGGTTGGCAACTCGTGTAGTCTGTGTCTATTAGGTTGGCAACTCGTGTAGTCTGTGTCTATTAGGTTGGCAACTCGTGTAGTCTGTGTCTATTAGGTTGGCAACTCGTGTAGTCTGTGTCTATTAGGTTGGCAACTCGTGTAGTCTGTGTCTATTAGGTTGGCATATCGTGTAGTCTGTGTCTATTAGGTTGGCAACTCGTGTAGTCTGTGTCTATTAGGTTGGCAACTCGTGTAGTCTGTGTCTATTAGGTTGGCAACTCATGTAGGCTGTGAATATTAGGTTGGCAACTCGTGTAGTCTGTGTCTATTAGGTTGGCAACTCGTGTAGTCTGTGTCTATTAGGTTGGCAACTCGTGTAGTCTGTGAATATTAGGTTGGCAACTCGTGTAGTCTGTGAATATTAGGTTGGAATCTCGTGTAGTCTGTGAATATTAGGTTGGCAACTCGTGTAGTCTGTGAATATTAGGTTGGCAACTCGTGTAAGTAGTGTGTTTTGGTTACCGCTGGCTCAGGTCAGCTGCCCCGGAAGCCATGCGCCGGGGCACACAGCTTCCGGTCGGTTAGATTAGATATTAAATGAGGAGGTGGAGGCCCTCGCTAATTGGCCCATAAATTAACCAGGTGCAAGCTGGCGAGGGGAAGGTGACGGGGAAGGTTGGAGGGGATAGAGTTTAAGAATAAAATTTATCATAGGCGAGGGTAGGATTCGAACCCGGCCCGCTGGCGTTTGAGGCCAGCGCTTTACCTCATAGCCACTGAGGTACTTGGTGAAAGGTGGTGTAAATGTGTCTGATAATATTGTGCCTGTGGTTCGCTTCTTGTCCACAAGAGTGCAGCACGTACTACGACTGCGGCAAGTTCAAAATTCCTCCACCAGAGTTCAGCATGTACTAGGGCTGCAGCTAGTTCACTGTTTCTCCAACAGATAGTAGCACGTGTTATGGCTGCACCCAGTTTACCCCAAAATATCCCCACGAATTACCCAAATTACCCTGAAATTCCCCAAAATACCCTGCAATTTCCCAAATTTCCTCGCAGTCGTACCAACTTATGTCATTCACTATAAAACAAGAACAAATGAAATGCTGGGGTATATACTATAAAAAGTGAATAAAACCCAAAAAGGTAGGCAATACAGTACATAAAATCAACCAACTTACGTCATTCACTATAAAACAAGAACACCTGGATCGCCCGGAACAAGAACATATGAAATGCTGTGGGCTATACTATAAAAAGTGAATAAAACCCAAAGATGGCTGCAATACACTATATAAAATCAACCAACTTATGTCATTCACTAATCAACAGTTATACTATATGAAATGTACCTGTGGCTAGTTCTCACCGTCAATGGCTATAACGTCAAATGTACATAATCAACGGTTACACTATATAAAATTAAAACTCTACAATATTATTTAATATACACCAATGACTATAACGTTAAATCTAGTTATACTATATGAAATGTGCCCAAGGCTATACTATATATTATGCATTGATGACTTTACGTTAAATATACGCGATCAATGCTTATACTATATGAAATGCATTCGCCGCTATACTATACAAAATATCAATGAATATAATGTTAAATAAACATGATCAACGCTTATACTATATGAAATGTACCTGTGACTAGTTCTCTGCATCAATGGCTATAATGTCAAATGTACATAATCAACGGTTACACTATATAAAATGAAAACTCTACTATATTATTTAATATACACCAATGACTATAATGTTAAATCTAGTAATACTATATGAAATGTTCCCAAGACTGTACTATAAATTATGCATTGATGACTTTACGTTAAATATACGCGATCAATGCTTATACTATATGAAATGCATTCAGCGCTATACTATACAAAATATCAATGAATATAATGTTAAATAATCAACGCTTATACTATATGAAATGTACCTGTGACTAGTTCTCTGCATCAATGGCTATAATGTAAAATGTATATAATGAACGGTTACACTGTATAAAATGAAAATGCTACTTTACTATTTAATATACATCAATGACTATAATGTTAAATATTTCTAATCTAGTTATACCATATGAAATGTGTCCAAGGCTATACTATAAAAAGTGAATAAAACGCAAAAATGTTGGCTATACAGCACATAAAATCAATGGCTAGAAGCTGTTAAGCAACTAACAACGTTATCATACTATATACGACGCATACAGTACTATATAAAGTGAATAACATGCAAACTTCAGCTTAAAAAACATAAAAATCGCTAATATCTCGAAAACGGTGCGTCCTAGGGGTCCGGGGACCCCAAAAAACTACCTACTACGCAGTAGAGGTACCCCCAGGGGGTGGGTTCCCATAATTAAAAAATTGACAAAAAAGTTGCGGGTTGCATCTAAAAAATGAAGGGGCAATGAAGGGGCAAAACTTTGAAATTCCATATCTTAGGAACGGCTCAATGTATTAACTTCATGCTTGGTATGTGTGTACATTTACTTGCTGTCTACAAATGCATGGCAAAAGGTATCCAAAAAATGAAGGCGCAAAAAAGTTTTATTTTATATCTTTTGAATGGCAATATGTATTTACTTCAAACTTGGTATTTGTATACATGTAATGTTAACAAGTAATAAAATGCTAAAAATAACTTTCCAGATCTAAGGTCAAACTGTCCAAAAATAAAAAAAACCTAAAATTAACATTATTATTGCCCTTCGCTAGCGTAGGGCTTTACCTTTGAGTCAATAGGCATTTGTATTTATAAGTATGTGTGTACACTTATTTGGTGTCTACAAATGAATGGCACGAGGTATCTAAAAAATGAAGGCGCAAAACAGTTTTATTTTATATCTTTTAAATGGCATTATGGATTAACTTCTTACTTGGTATGTAGGTTGGTATAATTAAACATTAATTGTTTACCATTGCGTGGTGGGGTGCATCCAAAAAATGAAGGGGCAAAACTTAAATATTGTATATTTCAGGAGTGTTTGGACCGATTAACTTCTTACTTGCTATGTAGGTGTGTATGAGTAAACATTAATTGTTTACCATTGCATGGCGGGGTGCATCCAAAAAATGAAGGGGCAAAACTTAAATATTGTATATCTCAGGAGTGGCTGGACCGATTAACTTCTTACTTGGTATGTAGGTTGGTATGAGTAAACATTAAATGTTTATAATTGCGTGGCGGGGTGCATCCAAAAAATGAAGGGGCAAAACTTAAATATTGTATATCTCAGGAGTGGCTGGACCGATTAAATTCTTACTTGGTATGTAGGTTGGTATGAATAAACATTAAATGTTTACCATTGCGTGGCGGGGTGCATCCAAAAAATGAAGGGGCAAAACTTAAATATTGTGTATCTCAGGATTGGTAGGACCGATAAACTTCTTACTTGGTATGTAGGTGTGTATGAGTAAACATTAATTGTTTACCATTGCGGGGCGGGGTGCATCCAAAAAATGAAGGGGCAAAACCTAAATGTTGTATAACTTAGTAGTGGCTGGACCGATTAACTTCTTACTTAGTATGTAAGTTGGTATGAGTAAACATTAAATGTTTATAATTGCGTGGCGGGGTGCATCCAAAAAATGAAGGGGCAAAACTTAAATATTGTATATCTCAGGAGTGGCTGGACCGATTAACTTCTTACTTGGTATGTAAGTTGGTATAAGTAAACATTAAATGTTTAACATTGCGTGTTGGGGTGCATCCAAAAAATGAAGGGGCAAAACTTAAATATTGTGTATCTCAGGATTGGCTGGACCGATAAACTTCTTACTTGATATTTAGGTGTGTATGAGTAAACATTAATTGTTTACTATTGCGTAGCGAGGTGCATCCAAAAAAATGAAGGCGCAAAACCTAAATATTGTATATCTCAGGAGTGGCTGGACCGATTAACTTCTTACTTGGTATGTAGGTTGGTAAGAGGAAACATTAAATGTTAATAATTGCGTGGCGGGGTGCATCCAAAAAATGAAGGGGCAAAACTTAAATATTGTATATCTCAGGAGTGGCTGGACCGATTAACTTCTTACTTGGTATGTAGGTTGGTATAAGTAAACATTAAATGTTTAACATTGCGTGGCGGGGTGCATCCAAAAAATGAAGGGGCAAAACTTAAATATTGTGCATCTCAGGATTGGCTGGACCGATAAACTTCTTACTTGGTATTTAGGTGTGTATGAGTAAACATTAATTGTTTACTATTGCGTAGCGGGGTGCATCCAAAAAAATGAAGGGGCAAAACTTAAATACTGTATATCTCATGATTGGGTGGACCGATAAACTTCTTACTTGGTATGTAGGTTGGTATGAGTAAATATTATTTGTTTGACATTGCAAGGCGGGATGCATCCAAAAAATGAAGGGGCAAAACTTAAATATTGTATATCTCTGGAGTGGCTGGACCGATTAACTTCTTACTTGGTATGTAGGTTGGTATGAGTAAACATTAAATGTTTATAATTGCGTGGCGGGTTGCATCCAAAAAATGAAGGGGCAAAACTTTAATACTGTATATCTCAGGATTGGCTGGACCGATAAACTTCTTCTTTGGTATGTAAGTTGGTATGAGTAAATAGTAATTGTTTGACATTGCATGGCGGGGTGCATCCAAAAAATGAAGGGGCAAAACTTAAATATTGTACATCTCAGGAGTGGCTAGACCGATTAACTTCTTACTTGGTATATAGGTTGGTATGAGTAAACTTTAAATGTTTACCATTGCGTGGTGGGGTGCATCCAAAAAATGAAGGGGCAAAACTTAAATATTGTATATCTCAGGAGTGGCTTTACCGATTAACTTCTTACTTGGTATGTAGGTTGGCATGAGTAAACATTAAATGTTTATAATTGCGTGGCGGGGAGCATCCAAAAAATGAAGGGGCAAAACTTAAATATTGTATATCTCAGGAGTGGCTCGACCGATAAACTTCTAACTTGGTATGTAGGTTGGTATGAGTAAATATTATTTGTTTGACATTGCAAGGCGGGATGCCTCCAAAAAATGAAGGGGCAAAACTTAAATATTGTATATCTCAGGAGTGGCTGGACCGATTAACTTCTTACTTGGTATGTAGGTTGGTATGAGTAAACATTAAATGTTTATAATTGCGTGGCGGGGTGCATCCAAAAAATGAAGGGGCAAAACTTAAATATTGTATATCTCAGGAGTGGCTCGACCGATAAACTTCTTACTTGGTATGTAGGTTGGTATGAGTAAATATTATTTGTTTGACATTGCAAGGCGGGATGCATAAAAAAAATGAAGGGGCAAAACTTAAATATTGTATATCTCAGGAGTGGCTGGACCGATTAACTTCTTACTTGGTATGTAGGTTGGTATGAGTAAACATTAAATGTTTATAATTGCGTGGCGGGTTGCATCCAAAAAATGAAGGGGCAAAACTTTAATACTGTATATCTCAGGATTGGCTGGACCGATTAACTTCTTACTTGGTATGTAGGTTGGTATGAGTAAACATTAAATATTTATAATTGCGTGGCGGGGTGCATCCAAAAAATGAAGGGGCAAAACTTAAATATTGTATATCTCAGGAGTGGCTTTACCGATTAACTTCTTACTTGGTATGTAGGTTGGCATGAGTAAACATTAAATGTTTATAATTGCGTGGCGGGGTGCATCCAAAAAATGAACGGGCAAAACTTAAATATTGTATATCTCAGCAGTGGCTGGACCGATTAACTTCTTACTTGGTATATAGGTTGGTATGAGTAAACTTCAAATTTTTACCATTGCGTGGCGGGGTGCATCCAAAAAATGAAGGGGCAAAACTTAAATATTGTATATCTCAGGAGTGGCTTTACTGATTAACTTCTTACTTGGTATGTAGGTTGGTATGAGTAAAAAGTAAATGTTTACCATTGCGTGGCGGGGTGCATCCCAAAAAATGAAGGTTCAAAACCTTAATACTGTATATCTCAGGATTGGCTGGACCGATAAACTTCTTACTTGGTATGTAGGTTGGTATGAGTAAATATTATTTGTTTGACATTGCAAGGCGGGATGCATCCAAAAAATGAAGGGGCAAAACTTAAATATTGTATATCTCAGGAGTGGCTGGACCGATTAACTTCTTACTTGGTATGTAGGTTGGTATGAGTAAACATTAAATGTTTACAATTGCGTGGCGGGTTGCATCCAAAAAATGAAGGGGCAAAACTTAAATACTGTATATCTCAGGAGTGGCTAGACCGATTAACTTCTTACTTGGTATATAGGTTGGTATGAGTAAACTTTAAATGTTTACCATTGCGTGGTGGGGTGCATCCAAAAAATGAAGGGGCAAAACTTAAATATTGTATATCTCAGGAGTGGCTTTACCGATTAACTTCTTACTTGGTATTTAGGTTGGCATGAGTAAACATTAAATGTTTACCATTGCGTGGCGGGGTGCATCCAAAAAATGAAGGGGCAAAACTTAAATATTGTATATCTCAGGAGTGAATCGACCGATAAACTTCTAACTTGGTATGTAGGTCGGTATGAGAAAATATTAATTGTTTGACATTGCATGGTGGGGTGCATCCAAAAAATGAAGGGGCAAAACATAAATATTGTATATCTCAGCAGTGGTTGGACCGATTAACTTCTTACTTGGTATATAGGTTGGTATGAGTAAACTTCAAATGTTTACCATTGCGTGGCGGGGTGCATCCAAAAAATGAAGGGGCAAAACTTTAATATTGTATATCTCTGGAGTGGCTTTACTGATTAACTTCTTACTTGGTATGTAGGTTGGTATGAGTAAAAATTAAATGTTTACCATTGCGTGGCGGGGTGCATCCCAAAAAATGAAGGGGCAAAACCTTAATACTGTATATCTCAGGAGTGGCTGGACCGATTAACTTCTTACTTGGTATGTAGGTTGGTATGAGTAAATATTAAATGTTTATAATTGCGTGGTTGGGTGCATCCAAAAAATGAAGGGGCAAAACTTAAATATTGTATATCTCAGGATTGGCTCTACCGATAAACTTCTTACTTCGTATGTAGGTTGGTATGAGTAAACATTAAATGTTTACCATTGCGTGGCGGGGTGCATCCAAAAGATGAAGGGGCAAAACTTAAATATTGTATATCTCAGGAGTTGCTGGACCGATTAACTTCTTACTTGGTATATAGGTTGGTATGAGTAAACATTAAATGTTTACCATTGTCTGGCGGGGTGCATCCAAAAAATGAAGGGGCAAAACTTAAATATTGTATATCTCAGGATTGGCTGGACCGATAAACTTCTTACTTGGTTTGTAGGTTGGTATGATTAAACATTAAATGTTTACCATTGCGTGGTGGGGTGCATCCAAAAAAATTAAGGGGCAAAACTTAAATATCGTACATTTTATAAGTGGTTGATCCAATTATCGTCAGACATGGTATGTGTGTACATATAGCTACAATTAAAGGTAGCACCGTTTTTGTGCTACCTTCGATTTACTATTTTTATAGAATGGTGTATGGAAAAAAATCTCTAGGTTTTCAAGGAACACTATTAATTATTGGTTTAAGGACAGACTACCATAGATGTGTGTATATATGTAAATTCTTAACAAAACCTTAGTTTTAACGATTAAGGTAATTTGGAGACTTCTAACTGGATTAAACCCATTGATAAATTTAGCATCTTTTTTGTGGTTTCTTTGATGTATTATTTTATATTGAATTTTATATGATAAACTTTCTTTAGGTTTTTAAGCAACACTTTTAAGTTTTGTTTTAATGTAAAACTACTAGATATGTCTATGTATGTATAAATTCTTAACAAAACTTTAGTTTCACCATTAAAGTTGATTTGGAAAACTTCTAATTGAGCTTAACCCATTTATTAAATGTTGCTACTTAAAGGTAGCACTGTTTTAGTGCTATCTTTGATGTAGTATTTTTATATGCAAAATTTTTCTTCAGGTTTTTTAAACAACACGTTTAAGTATTGCTTTAAAGTCAAACGATCAAATATGTTTTTTATCTGCGTGAATTTCTAACAAATCACGTTTCACGTGATTTCTAACAAATCACGTTTTTAACCTTAAACGTGATTCGAAAACTTCTAATTGGGCTCAACCCATTTAAATGTTGCTACTTAAAGATATCACCACTTTGGTGCTACTTTTCATGTACTAAATTCATATGTAAAATTTTGCAATAGGTTTTTAAAAAAAAATTTTAGTTTTAACCTTAAACTTTATTTTGAAACTTTTAATTGAGCTTAACCTATTTAAATGTTACTACTTAAAGATAGCACCACTTTGGTGTTACCTTTGATGTTCTATTTCTATATGTAAAATTTTGCTATACGTTTTTAAACAACACTTTTAAGTAATGTTTTAAGGCCAAACCAATAAATATATTTTTTATCTATGTGAATTCTTAACAAAACTTTTGTTACTAATTGAATGGTGATATAGGAATTTCTATTTTTAGCCAGATATTGGACCACCGTTTTGTTGCTACCTTTAATGTACTATTTTAATAGTGTCTTTTATGTGTAAATTTTAACCTAATTAGTTCTGTATTTAATTTTATTATTGTTTTGAACATTTGTCTTTTAGTCAAGCAAACGTCGTTTTGATGTTAAAAAAAATCATTTGTAGCACATATATGTAAAGCTAATATTTTTAAGTTCAATCCACTAAATGAATATAAATAGGACATTAATGTAAGATGTGTTAATAATCAGTTTAGATACATTATTCAGAAAATTGTCAAAAAATTCAAATTTATCATATTACTGTGTATGTGCAGCACTTTTCCTTATTTTTGCACGCGCAGTTGCGCTTCAGCATTTATAAAAGTTGTTTGTTGAGCGTGTCCCTTATTATTGACGAATCTTCACAAGAAATGATTAAAATAAAACATAGAATTGTGTACGCGCAGGTTTTTTCCCATCTTCATCGGGTATATAAGCAGCTCGGTTAACCACGTACTTCATTGTTTGGTGAACATTTGCCGAGTGAACAGCTTATTCACAATTTCGGTTTTTCCGGATATTTAAATCTGTATGCTATTTTGTAATATTCAATTAATATTGAAAGTAAATAGAAAAATAAACGACTTCACTATGTCTGCACTGCAGTGTTACATGTTTGATAATAAGCCCGTAGCTGTATTATTTGATCGTGAAAACAATCCATGGTTTAAGGCTAATGATATATCAGAGATTCTAGAATACAAAAGACCGCGAAAAGCAATACATGATCTAGTGAAGGAAAAATATAAAAAGTTGCGTAAGGATATAAATGGAACTAGTTCGGTTTTACCCTATAATTTTCAAGAAAGAACCGTATTCATAAATGAACCAGGTTTATATTCCTTAATTATATCGTCTAAGATGAAAATAGCTA
Organism: Neoaliturus tenellus; assembly: GCA_030545055.2. Classification (NCBI taxonomy): domain Eukaryota; kingdom Metazoa; phylum Arthropoda; class Insecta; order Hemiptera; family Cicadellidae; genus Neoaliturus; species Neoaliturus tenellus. The sequence goes on from CM061536.1 coordinate 85,125,989, forward strand.
AACGCTTTCAAGATTGGGTGTTTGAAGAAATCCTACCATCAATTCGCAAGTATGTAGAGTATAAAATTAAAAGAGAAAACCTTAAGTTGACTCACTCCTTACATAAAGTGTTGGCAAATAATCAAAAACTAATTGAAACGTTAGTTGATCAAATGCCTAAGGTTGCTGTTATGCCTGATGATATGGACTTAAAACATATCTTTTGTGTACTGGAAAAAAACACATACTATGAAAAGTATGGAGTAATTGAGTACAAGTGTATTCGTACAGAAAGAAGACGATTTAAAAGAGCATTGAAGAAAGCTAAGAAAGATGGTTTTGTACCAAGTCTTACAAGATATTCTGTACCAAACAGTATAAATATACTGAATAAAGCTAAGGAGGTTATGCATGATTATGGTATGCATTATGAATCTTCTTTAAATAACATATTGACACCCCATAATTTTGTAAATATTGTTAAAATTGTTCTTAATGAATAAACTGTATGAATGTATGTGTGAATGTGAGACTTATCAGATTGAGAAGTTAAGGTATTTACTTTGGCTACTTCTTTGAAAAGTCTGGTTTGAGTGAAGGTCACTGGCGCGGTTGACTAAAAGACCCGTAAACCATGTGTATGTGTGTGCATGTGTGGAAAACGACGTACACCCACCTCCTCGTGGTGTTTTCTGGGTAACGCTAAGAGGTGTACAACTAATATCTTGTAAACCACATGGATTTGTTATTTATTTATTTTTTTAATATATTCACAGCTATTTATAGAAATAACTTTTATTTAAAAAAAATTGTAACAAACAGTTTAAATTAAACAAATTTAAAGCATTTTAAATACATACAATTTATAAATGTTGTAGCAAAACATTTCATGTTTTACTAATAATAATTATAGATGAAATCGATGGAATGTATATATAATTGATATACAAAAATATAAGTCTTGTAATTAATGAAGCTAGAAAAAAGAAATAAAGATAGCATCAAATAAGTGTTACTTTACAAAATAGTAAAACAAAAAATGCAATAAACTCTTAGATTATACACAATTTGAAGGTAGCATCCAATCAGTGTAAATAGATATAAAGGGAAAAGGCTTTCAACTAAAAATACAATAAACACTGGTTTTAAGACCTATATTTAGGTAGCACCTAATTAGCTTCATATATGTAAAAGTGAAAATGATTTTTATCTGAATACTACAATTAACCTGTTTATACTTTATAGTTATAGGTTAATATAGAAAATGTCAAACCTATTTGTTTTTGTTTACAAATAATGAAGAAAAAATCCAATAAACACTTGTGTTTAAGATACAAATGCTGGTGTCACCGAATCAGTGCTACCTTTAAATAGAGTAAAAGCCTTATGTATGCAAAAAAAATGGAAAAAATATTTGCCTAAATATTATATTTAACATGTTTTTTTACTTCAAACTAACGTGTTAATAAACCGATTTTGAACCATAAAAAATATAATAATGAAGTTAAAATATACAATATATACTGGTTTTAAGACCTTTATTTAGGTAGTACTAAATCAGAGCTACCATTAAGTTAATAAAATCGCTACTTACATTTAACTATAAAATTGGTTTTATTTATTCAAACTTTAATTTTACCGATTTTTACCCTACAGATAATGCTAAAACCACTAAATCTGAAACTTGTCCATATATAATCCCATGACACTTTATAGATACAACTTATCCATCATATTCTCATTCATTTTGATTTTGATATAAGATAGTAAAAACTCAAAACTTACTACTTATTTTCAAGATAAAATAAAGGTAGCAACGAAAAAATCGGTGCTATCTTGAAATATTTATAAGAATTGAAATATAGTATGGTTTTATTTAATTAAAATAATTTTTTTACACATATCCGTACAAAACTAATTTTGAACATTAATGCTCAGAACCCTGACATATTGTCTTTACTTCATAGATATAGCTCAACACTGTGATTATAAATCTTGTGAATTTTGAAATAAAATAATAATAGGATAAAACACATTAACTTTTATATTTATAGCTACACTACATTTTTGTGCCACATTTACATAAAATATGTATTAATTCAATTATAATACTGTTTTTATGTATTTATACTAAATTTAGGCACAAATAAAAAAAAATACATATAGTGATGTGATATAGTCCTTATTCTATAAACACAGATTACTCTCTGATCGTTCCCCCTTAAAAACACTTTATTTACAAAAAAAAAAAAAAAAAAAAAAAAAAAACAAAAACAAAAAAATCTTGTGCTATTATAAAATAAAAAACTATTAATATTCACTTTTCTTTATTTGTTCTCTGATTTTACATATATGATGAGGAAAGCCAGAACTGCTATATTAAGTTATGATTTCAAGGCTAAATAAAGCTACAACCAAATAAGTGAACCTGTGTACTGAAGAAACGAGAAACATATATTTATGAATAAACAATTTTACACTTCCTTAAACTAACTGTTGCCTGTTTACACTCCACAGATAAGACTCAAATCTCTAATTATAAATAATAACATCTTAAACATAATTATTTTAAAATCTTTTAACGCAATACAATTTACTTCCATAATTAAATAAAATTGTGATATAATGTAGGAAAAGCTACATATATATCCAATTACGAAACATTTCCATTCATTTAAACTAAATGTAACCCGTTGTTTACTCTATACAGAAGGGTAAAACCTTGAAATCCGAACTTTTGGATATGGAATCCTAATATTTGGTCATTTTTTCATATACATTTTTAGTACTCCTGCTTTGAGCTTTGTGAATAAAAATCTCAAGATATAACTGATGGCTTGATTTGGACTTTCAACTGATGTAAACTTCCATCCTGACCCTCCACCTTCATGCTCCGGCAGTTTTGTGAACAATTCTTTCACACATTCATTAATAATTTTATTTACATCAGGAGCAAACATCAGAATACGATTTTTTGTTATAAAACCTCTCATTGATATTTCACCATCTGTGTTACTGCATCCAAAACTAAACCAAATTTTACAAAATTTAATCACGATTCTTCTTTTAAGGTTTGTTCAATCAATATTTTTGCCTCCTGTTAAATAGTTTTCCAAATCAAGCTGTACATCATTAATTTTGTGATAACCGTCGTCCTTGTAATGCTGTAGTCCGTAGCTGTATGGTTCCGTCTTTTTCTTTTTCCGTGTCCATCTCCGTGTCTGTGTCCACATTTTTTTTATCTTGGTAGCTAGGTATGTCTTGCTGACAACTAAAGTTTTATTTGTAGCGAGGGCTGTTTCTCAATTTGATCGTATATTTCATTTTTACAGTAAAAACTTGACTGATAAAGGGAGTTGTTAATTGAGTTTTGTTGAAGCTGCTTATAATTTAAGCGAAACCTGTATTTTCGAACAAGATATTTTACAGCGAAACGGGTTTTAGGTTGAAAGAGGTTGCTTTTGGTTTATTTCACTCTGATCCACAAAAAACACAAGCTAAAAATATGGAAAAATAGAAAAAAAAGAAAAAGAAAACAAAAGAAAAAATTAAAAAACAAAGAAAAGAATAAAAAAAAAAACAATAGAAAAAAAGAAAAAAATAAAAAAAAAAAACAAAAGAAAAATAGAAAAAATTCTGGAAAAGCAAATTTTGCGCGCAAAAGAAAACAAAAGAAAAAATTAAAAAACAAAGAAAAAAGTAGAAAAAACAATAGAAAAAAAGAAAAAAATTGAAAAAAACAAAAGAAAAATAGAAAAAAATTCTGGAAAAGTAAATTTTGCGCGCAAAAGAAAACAAAAGAAAAAATTAAAAAACAAAGAAAAAAGTAGAAAAAACAATAGAAAAAAAGAAAAAAATTGAAAAAAACAAAAGAAAAATAGAAAAAAATTCTGGAAAAGTAAATTTTGCGCGCAAAATTTACTTTTCCAGAATTTTTTTCTATTTTTCTTTTGTTTTCTCAATTTTTTTCTTTTTTTCTATTGTTTTTTCTACTTTTTTCTTTGTTTTTTAATTTTTTCTTTTGTTTTCTTTTGCGCGCAAAATTTGCTTTTCCAGAATTTTTTCTATTTTTCTTTTGTTTTTTTTTAAATTTTTTTCTTTTTTTCTATTGTTTTTTTTATTTTTTTCTTTTTTTTTTAATTTTTTCTTTTGTTTTCTTTTTCTTTTTTTCTATTTTTCCATATTTTTAGCTTGTGTTTTTTGTGGATCAGAGTGAAATAAACCAAAAGCAACCTCTTTCAACCTAAAACCCGTTTCGCTGTAAAATATCTTGTTCGAAAATACAGGTTTCGCTTAAATTATAAGCAGCTTCAACAAAACTCAATTAACAACTCCCTTTATCAGTCAAGTTTTTACTGTAAAAATGAAATATACGATCAAATTGAGAAACAGCCCTCGCTACAAATAAAACTTTAGTTGTCAGCCATACATACCTAGCTACCAAGATAAAAAAAATGTGGACACAGACACGGAGATGGACACGGAAAAAGAAAAAGACGGAACCATACAGCTACGGACTACAGCATTACAAGGACGACGGTTATCACAAAATTAATGATGTACAGCTTGATTTGGAAAACTATTTAACAGGAGGCAAAAATATTGATTGAACAAACCTTAAAAGAAGAATCGTGATTAAATTTTGTAAAATTTGGTTTAGTTTTGGATGCAGTAACACAGATGGTGAAATATCAATGAGAGGTTTTATAACAAAAAATCGTATTCTGATGTTTGCTCCTGATGTAAATAAAATTATTAATGAATGTGTGAAAGAATTGTTCACAAAACTGCCGGAGCATGAAGGTGGAGGGTCAGGATGGAAGTTTACATCAGTTGAAAGTCCAAATCAAGCCATCAGTTATATCTTGAGATTTTTATTCACAAAGCTCAAAGCAGGAGTACTAAAAATGTATATGAAAAAATGACCAAATATTAGGATTCCATATCCAAAAGTTCGGATTTCAAGGTTTTACCCTTCTGTATAGAGTAAACAACGGGTTACATTTAGTTTAAATGAATGGAAATGTTTCGTAATTGGATATATATGTAGCTTTTTCCTACATTATATCACAATTTTATTTAATTATAGAAATAAATTGTATTGCGTTAAAAGATTTTAAAATAATTATGTTTAAGATGTTATTATTTATAATTAGAGATTTGAGTCTTATCTGTGGAGTGTAAACAGGCAACAGTTAGTTTAAGGAAGTGTAAAATTGTTTATTCATAAATATATGTTTCTCGTTTCTTCAGTACACAGGTTCACTTATTTGGTTGTAGCTTTATTTAGCCTTGAAATCATAACTTAATATAGCAGTTCTGGCTTTCCTCATCATATATGTAAAATCAGAGAACAAATAAAGAAAAGTGAATATTAATAGTTTTTTATTTTATAATAGCACAAGTTTTTTTTTTTTTTTTTTTGTAAATAAAGTGTTTTTAAGGGGGAACGATCAGAGAGTAATCTGTGTTTATAGAATAAGGACTATATCACATCACTATATGTATTTTTTTTTTATTTGTGCCTAAATTTAGTATAAATACATAAAAACAGTATTATAATTGAATTAATACATATTTTATGTAAATGTGGCACAAAAATGTAGTGTAGCTATAAATATAAAAGTTAATGTGTTTTATCCTATTATTATTTTATTTCAAAATTCACAAGATTTATAATCACAGTGTTGAGCTATATCTATGAAGTAAAGACAATATGTCAGGGTTCTGAGCATTAATGTTCAAAATTAGTTTTGTACGGATATGTGTAAAAAAAATTATTTTAATTAAATAAAACCATACTATATTTCAATTCTTATAAATATTTCAAGATAGCACCGATTTTTTCGTTGCTACCTTTATTTTATCTTGAAAATAAGTAGTAAGTTTTGAGTTTTTACTATCTTATATCAAAATCAAAATGAATGAGAATATGATGGATAAGTTGTATCTATAAAGTGTCATGGGATTATATATGGACAAGTTTCAGATTTAGTGGTTTTAGCATTATCTGTAGGGTAAAAATCGGTAAAATTAAAGTTTGAATAAATAAAACCAATTTTATAGTTAAATGTAAGTAGCGATTTTATTAACTTAATGGTAGCTCTGATTTAGTACTACCTAAATAAAGGTCTTAAAACCAGTATATATTGTATATTTTAACTTCATTATTATATTTTTTATGGTTCAAAATCGGTTTATTAACACGTTAGTTTGAAGTAAAAAAACATGTTAAATATAATATTTAGGCAAATATTTTTTCCATTTTTTTTGCATACATAAGGCTTTTACTCTATTTAAAGGTAGCACTGATTCGGTGACACCAGCATTTGTATCTTAAACACAAGTGTTTATTGGATTTTTTCTTCATTATTTGTAAACAAAAACAAATAGGTTTGACATTTTCTATATTAACCTATAACTATAAAGTATAAACAGGTTAATTGTAGTATTCAGATAAAAATCATTTTCACTTTTACATATATGAAGCTAATTAGGTGCTACCTAAATATAGGTCTTAAAACCAGTGTTTATTGTATTTTTAGTTGAAAGCCTTTTCCCTTTATATCTATTTACACTGATTGGATGCTACCTTCAAATTGTGTATAATCTAAGAGTTTATTGCATTTTTTGTTTTACTATTTTGTAAAGTAACACTTATTTGATGCTATCTTTATTTCTTTTTTCTAGCTTCATTAATTACAAGACTTATATTTTTGTATATCAATTATATATACATTCCATCGATTTCATCTATAATTATTATTAGTAAAACATGAAATGTTTTGCTACAACATTTATAAATTGTATGTATTTAAAATGCTTTAAATTTGTTTAATTTAAACTGTTTGTTACAATTTTTTTTAAATAAAAGTTATTTCTATAAATAGCTGTGAATATATTAAAAAAATAAATAAATAACAAATCCATGTGGTTTACAAGATATTAGTTGTACACCTCTTAGCGTTACCCAGAAAACACCACGAGGAGGTGGGTGTACGTCGTTTTCCACACATGCACACACATACACATGGTTTACGGGTCTTTTAGTCAACCGCGCCAGTGACCTTCACTCAAACCAGACTTTTCAAAGAAGTAGCCAAAGTAAATACCTTAACTTCTCAATCTGATAAGTCTCACATTCACACATACATTCATACAGTTTATTCATTAAGAACAATTTTAACAATATTTACAAAATTATGGGGTGTCAATATGTTATTTAAAGAAGATTCATAATGCATACCATAATCATGCATAACCTCCTTAGCTTTATTCAGTATATTTATACTGTTTGGTACAGAATATCTTGTAAGACTTGGTACAAAACCATCTTTCTTAGCTTTCTTCAATGCTCTTTTAAATCGTCTTCTTTCTGTACGAATACACTTGTACTCAATTACTCCATACTTTTCATAGTATGTGTTTTTTTCCAGTACACAAAAGATATGTTTTAAGTCCATATCATCAGGCATAACAGCAACCTTAGGCATTTGATCAACTAACGTTTCAATTAGTTTTTGATTATTTGCCAACACTTTATGTAAGGAGTGAGTCAACTTAAGGTTTTCTCTTTTAATTTTATACTCTACATACTTGCGAATTGATGGTAGGATTTCTTCAAACACCCAATCTTGAAAGCGTTTAGCTATTTTCATCTTAGACGATATAATTAAGGAATATAAACCTGGTTCATTTATGAATACGGTTCTTTCTTGAAAATTATAGGGTAAAACCGAACTAGTTCCATTTATATCCTTACGCAACTTTTTATATTTTTCCTTCACTAGATCATGTATTGCTTTTCGCGGTCTTTTGTATTCTAGAATCTCTGATATATCATTAGCCTTAAACCATGGATTGTTTTCACGATCAAATAATACAGCTACGGGCTTATTATCAAACATGTAACACTGCAGTGCAGACATAGTGAAGTCGTTTATTTTTCTATTTACTTTCAATATTAATTGAATATTACAAAATAGCATACAGATTTAAATATCCGGAAAAACCGAAATTGTGAATAAGCTGTTCACTCGGCAAATGTTCACCAAACAATGAAGTACGTGGTTAACCGAGCTGCTTATATACCCGATGAAGATGGGAAAAAACCTGCGCGTACACAATTCTATGTTTTATTTTAATCATTTCTTGTGAAGATTCGTCAATAATAAGGGACACGCTCAACAAACAACTTTTATAAATGCTGAAGCGCAACTGCGCGTGCAAAAATAAGGGAAAGTGCTGCACATACACAGTAATATGATAAATTTGAATTTTTTGACAATTTTCTGAATAATGTATCTAAACTGATTATTAACACATCTTACATTAATGTCCTATTTATATTCATTTAGTGGATTGAACTTAAAAATATTAGCTTTACATATATGTGCTACAAATGATTTTTTTTAACATCAAAACGACGTTTGCTTGACTAAAAGACAAATGTTCAAAACAATAATAAAATTAAATACAGAACTAATTAGGTTAAAATTTACACATAAAAGACACTATTAAAATAGTACATTAAAGGTAGCAACAAAACGGTGGTCCAATATCTGGCTAAAAATAGAAATTCCTATATCACCATTCAATTAGTAACAAAAGTTTTGTTAAGAATTCACATAGATAAAAAATATATTTATTGGTTTGGCCTTAAAACATTACTTAAAAGTGTTGTTTAAAAACGTATAGCAAAATTTTACATATAGAAATAGAACATCAAAGGTAACACCAAAGTGGTGCTATCTTTAAGTAGTAACATTTAAATAGGTTAAGCTCAATTAAAAGTTTCAAAATAAAGTTTAAGGTTAAAACTAAAAATTTTTTTAAAAAACCTATTGCAAAATTTTACATATGAATTTAGTACATGAAAAGTAGCACCAAAGTGGTGATATCTTTAAGTAGCAACATTTAAATGGGTTGAGCCCAATTAGAAGTTTTCGAATCACGTTTAAGGTTAAAAACGTGATTTGTTAGAAATCACGTGAAACGTGATTTGTTAGAAATTCACGCAGATAAAAAACATATTTGATCGTTTGACTTTAAAGCAATACTTAAACGTGTTGTTTAAAAAACCTGAAGAAAAATTTTGCATATAAAAATACTACATTAAAGATAGCACTAAAACAGTGCTACCTTTAAGTAGCAACATTTAATAAATGGGTTAAGCTCAATTAGAAGTTTTCCAAATCAACTTTAATGGTGAAACTAAAGTTTTGTTAAGAATTTATACATACATAGACATATCTAGTAGTTTTACATTAAAACAAAACTTAAAAGTGTTGCTTAAAAACCTAAAGAAAGTTTATCATATAAAATTCAATATAAAATAATACATCAAAGAAACCACAAAAACGATGCTAAATTTATCAATGGGTTTAATCCAGTTAGAAGTCTCCAAATTACCTTAATCGTTAAAACTAAGGTTTTGTTAAGAATTTACATATATACACACATCTATGGTAGTCTGTCCTTAAACCAATAATTAATAGTGTTCCTTGAAAACCTAGAGATTTTTTTCCATACACCATTCTATAAAAATAGTAAATCGAAGGTAGCACAAAAACGGTGCTACCTTTAATTGTAGCTATATGTACACACATACCATGTCTGACGATAATTGGATCAACCACTTCTAAAATGTACGATATTTAAGTTTTGCCCCTTAATTTTTTTGGATGCACCCCACCACGCAATGGTAAACATTTAATGTTTAATCATACCAACCTACAAACCAAGTAAGAAGTTTATCGGTCCAGCCAATCCTGAGATATACAATATTAAAGTTTTGCCCCTTCATTTTTTGGATGCACCCCGCCAGACAATGGTAAACATTTAATGTTTACTCATACCAACCTATATACCAAGTAAGAAGTTAATCGGTCCAGCAACTCCTGAGATATACAATATTTAAGTTTTGCCCCTTCATCTTTTGGATGCACCCCGCCACGCAACGGTAAACATTTAATGTTTACTCATACCAACCTACATACGAAGTAAGAAGTTTATCGGTCCAGCCAATCCTGAGATATACAATATTTAAGTTTTGCCCCTTCATTTTTTGGATGCACCCAACCACGCAATTATAAACATTTAATATTTACTCATACCAACCTACATACCAAGTAAGAAGTTAATCGGTCCAGCCACTCCTGAGATATACAGTATTAAGGTTTTGCCCCTTCATTTTTTGGGATGCACCCCGCCACGCAATGGTAAACATTTAATTTTTACTCATACCAACCTACATACCAAGTAAGAAGTTAATCAGTAAAGCCACTCCAGAGATATACAATATTAAAGTTTTGCCCCTTCATTTTTTGGATGCACCCCGCCACGCAATGGTAAACATTTGAAGTTTACTCATACCAACCTATATACCAAGTAAGAAGTTAATCGGTCCAACCACTGCTGAGATATACAATATTTAAGTTTTGCCCCTTCATTTTTTTGATGCACCCCGCCACGCAATGGTAAACATTTGAAGTTTACTCATACCAACCTATATACCAAGTAAGAAGTTAATCGGTCTAGCCACTCCTGAGATATACAGTATTTAAGTTTTGCCCCTTCATTTTTTGGATGCAACCCGCCACGCAATTGTAAACATTTAATGTTTACTCATACCAACCTACATACCAAGTAAGAAGTTAATCGGTCCAGCCACTCCTGAGATATACAATATTTAAGTTTTGCCCCTTCATTTTTTGGATGCATCCCGCCTTGCAATGTCAAACAAATAATATTTACTCATACCAACCTACATACCAAGTAAGAAGTTTATCGGTCCAGCCAATCCTGAGATATACAGTATTAAGGTTTTGAACCTTCATTTTTTGGGATGCACCCCGCCACGCAATTATAAACATTTAATGTTTACTCATGCCAACCTACATACCAAGTAAGAAGTTAATCGGTAAAGCCACTCCTGAGATATACAATATTTAAGTTTTGCCCCTTCATTTTTTGGATGCACCCCGCCACGCAATTATAAACATTTAATGTTTACTCATACCAACCTACATACTAAGTAAGAAGTTAATCGGTCCAGCCAATCCTGAGATATACAGTATTAAAGTTTTGCCCCTTCATTTTTTGGATGCAACCCGCCACGCAATTATAAACATTTAATGTTTACTCATACCAACCTACATACCAAGTAAGAAGTTAATCGGTCCAGCCACTCCTGAGATATACAATATTTAAGTTTTGCCCCTTCATTTTTTGGATGCACCCCGCCACGCAATTATAAACATTTAATGTTTACTCATGCCAACCTACATACCAAGTAAGAAGTTTATCGGTCCAGCCAATCCTGAGATATACAGTATTAAAGTTTTGCCCCTTCATTTTTTGGATGCAACCCACCTCGCAATTATAAACATTTAATGTTTACTCATACCAACCTACATACCAAGTAAGAAGTTAATCGGTCCAGCCACTCCTGAGATATACAATATTTAAGTTTTGCCCCTTCATTTTTTGGAGGCATCCCGCCTTGCAATGTCAAACAAATAATATTTACTCATACCAACCTACATACCAAGTTAGAAGTTTATCGGTCGAGCCACTCCTGAGATATACAATATTTAAGTTTTGCCCCTTCTTTTTTTGGATGCTCCCCGCCACGCAATTATAAACATTTAATGTTTACTCATGCCAACCTACATACCAAGTAAGAAGTTAATCGGTAAAGCCACTCCTGAGATATACAATATTTAAGTTTTGCCCCTTCATTTTTTGGATGCACCCCACCACGCAATGGTAAACATTTAAAGTTTACTCATACCAACCTATATACCAAGTAAGAAGTTAATCGGTCTAGCCACTCCTGAGATGTACAATATTTAAGTTTTGCCCCTTCATTTTTTGGATGCACCCCGCCATGCAATGTCAAACAATTACTATTTACTCATACCAACTTACATACCAAAGAAGAAGTTTATCGGTCCAGCCAATCCTGAGATATACAGTATTAAAGTTTTGCCCCTTCATTCTTTGGATGCAACCCGCCACGCAATTATAAACATTTAATGTTTACTCATACCAACCTACATACCAAGTAAGAAGTTAATCGGTCCAGCCACTCCAGAGATATACAATATTTAAGTTTTGCCCCTTAATGTTTTGGATGCATCCCGCCTTGCAATGTCAAACAAATAATATTTACTCATACCAACCTACATACCAAGTAAGAAGTTTATCGGTACACCCAATCATGAGATATACAGTATTTAAGTTTTGCCCCTTCATTTTTTTGGATGCACCCCGCTACGCAATAGTAAACAATTAATGTTTACTCATACACACCTAAATACCAAGTAAGAAGTTTATCGGTCCAGCCAATCCTGAGATACACAATATTTAAGTTTTGCCCCTTCATTTTTTGGATGCACCCCGCCACGCAATGTTAAACATTTAATGTTTACTTATACCAACCTACATACCAAGTAAGAAGTTAATCGGTCCAGCCACTCCTGAGATATACAATATTTAAGTTTTGCCCCTTCATTTTTTGGATGCACCCCGCCACGCAATTATTAACATTTAATGTTTCCTCTTACCAACCTACATACCAAGTAAGAAGTTAATCGGTCCAGCCACTCCTGAGATATACAATATTTAGGTTTTGCGCCTTCATTTTTTTGGATGCACCCCGCTACGCAATAGTAAACAATTAATGTTTACTCATACACACCTAAATACCAAGTAAGAAGTTTATCGGTCCAGCCAATCCTGAGATACACAATATTTAAGTTTTGCCCCTTCATTTTTTGGATGCACCCCGCCACGCAATGTTAAACATTTAATGTTTACTTATACCAACCTACATACCAAGTAAGAAGTTAATCGGTCCAGCCACTCCTGAGATATACAATATTTAAGTTTTGCCCCTTCATTTTTTGGATGCACTCCGCCACGCAATTATAAACATTTAATGTTTACTCATACCATTTTACATACTAAGTAAGAAGTTAATCGGTCCAGCCACTCCTAAGTTATACAACATTTAGGTTTTGCCCCTTCATTTTTTGGATGCACCCCGCCCCGCAATGGTAAACAATTAATGTTTACTCATACACACCTACATACCAAGTAAGAAGTTTATCGGTCCTACCAATCCTGAGATACACAATATTTAAGTTTTGCCCCTTCATTTTTTGGATGCACCCCGCCACGCAATGGTAAACATTTAATGTTTATTCATACCAACCTACATACCAAGTAAGAATTTAATCGGTCCAGCCACTCCTGAGATATACAATATTTAAGTTTTGCCCCTTCATTTTTTTGATGCACCCCGCCACGCAATTATAAACATTTAATGTTTACTCATACCAACCTACATACCAAGTAAGAAGTTAATCGGTCCAGCCACTCCTGAGATATACAATATTTAAGTTTTGCCCCTTCATTTTTTGGATGCACCCCGCCATGCAATGGTAAACAATTAATGTTTACTCATACACACCTACATAGCAAGTAAGAAGTTAATCGGTCCAAACACTCCTGAAATATACAATATTTAAGTTTTGCCCCTTCATTTTTTGGATGCACCCCACCACGCAATGGTAAACAATTAATGTTTAATTATACCAACCTACATACCAAGTAAGAAGTTAATCCATAATGCCATTTAAAAGATATAAAATAAAACTGTTTTGCGCCTTCATTTTTTAGATACCTCGTGCCATTCATTTGTAGACACCAAATAAGTGTACACACATACTTATAAATACAAATGCCTATTGACTCAAAGGTAAAGCCCTACGCTAGCGAAGGGCAATAATAATGTTAATTTTAGGTTTTTTTATTTTTGGACAGTTTGACCTTAGATCTGGAAAGTTATTTTTAGCATTTTATTACTTGTTAACATTACATGTATACAAATACCAAGTTTGAAGTAAATACATATTGCCATTCAAAAGATATAAAATAAAACTTTTTTGCGCCTTCATTTTTTGGATACCTTTTGCCATGCATTTGTAGACAGCAAGTAAATGTACACACATACCAAGCATGAAGTTAATACATTGAGCCGTTCCTAAGATATGGAATTTCAAAGTTTTGCCCCTTCATTGCCCCTTCATTTTTTAGATGCAACCCGCAACTTTTTTGTCAATTTTTTAATTATGGGAACCCACCCCCTGGGGGTACCTCTACTGCGTAGTAGGTAGTTTTTTGGGGTCCCCGGACCCCTAGGACGCACCGTTTTCGAGATATTAGCGATTTTTATGTTTTTTAAGCTGAAGTTTGCATGTTATTCACTTTATATAGTACTGTATGCGTCGTATATAGTATGATAACGTTGTTAGTTGCTTAACAGCTTCTAGCCATTGATTTTATGTGCTGTATAGCCAACATTTTTGCGTTTTATTCACTTTTTATAGTATAGCCTTGGACACATTTCATATGGTATAACTAGATTAGAAATATTTAACATTATAGTCATTGATGTATATTAAATAGTAAAGTAGCATTTTCATTTTATACAGTGTAACCGTTCATTATATACATTTTACATTATAGCCATTGATGCAGAGAACTAGTCACAGGTACATTTCATATAGTATAAGCGTTGATTATTTAACATTATATTCATTGATATTTTGTATAGTATAGCGGTGAATGCATTTCATATAGTATAAGCATTGATCGCGTATATTTAACGTAAAGTCATCAATGCATAATTTATAGTACAGTCTTGGGAACATTTCATATAGTATTACTAGATTTAACATTATAGTCATTGGTGTATATTAAATAATATAGTAGAGTTTTCATTTTATATGGTGTAACCGTTGATTATGTACATTTGACATTATAGCCATTGATGCAGAGAACTAGTCACAGGTTCATTTCATATAGTATAAGCGTTGATTATTTAACATTATATTCATTGATATTTTGTATAGTATAGCGGTGAATGCATTTCATATAGTATAAGCATTGATCGCGTATATTTAACGTAAAGTCATCAATGCATAATTTATAGTACAGTCTTGGGAACATTTCATATAGTATTACTAGATTTAACATTATAGTCATTGGTGTATATTAAATAATATAGTAGAGTTTTCATTTTATATGGTGTAACCGTTGATTATGTACATTTGACATTATAGCCATTGATGCAGAGAACTAGTCACAGGTTCATTTCATATAGTATAAGCGTTGATCATGTTTATTTAACATTATATTCATTGATATTTTGTATAGTATAGCGGCGAATGCATTTCATATAGTATAAGCATTGATCGCGTATATTTAACGTAAAGTCATCAATGCATAATATATAGTATAGCCTTGGGCACATTTCATATAGTATAACTAGATTTAACGTTATAGTCATTGGTGTATATTAAATAATATTGTAGAGTTTTAATTTTATATAGTGTAACCGTTGATTATGTACATTTGACGTTATAGCCATTGACGGTGAGAACTAGCCACAGGTACATTTCATATAGTATAACTGTTGATTAGTGAATGACATAAGTTGGTTGATTTTAATATAGTGTATTGCAGCCATCTTTGGGTTTTATTCACTTTTTATAGTATAGCCCACAGCATTTCATATGTTCTTGTTCCGGGCGATCCAGGTGTTCTTGTTTTATAGTGAATGACGTAAGTTGGTTGATTTTATGTACTGTATTGCCTACCTTTTTGGGTTTTATTCACTTTTTATAGTATATACCCCAGCATTTTATTTGTTCTTGTTTTATAGTGAATGACATAAGTTGGTACGACTGCGAGGAAATTTGGGAAATTGCAGGGTATTTTGGGGAATTTCAGGGTAATTTGGGTAATTCGTGGGGATATTTTGGGGTAAACTGGGTGCAGCCATAACACGTGCTACTATCTGTTGGAGAAACAGTGAACTAGCTGCAGCCCTAGTACATGCTGAACTCTGGTGGAGGAATTTTGAACTTGCCGCAGTCGTAGTACGTGCTGCACTCTTGTGGACAAGAAGCGAACCACAGGCACAATATTATCAGACACATTTACACCACCTTTCACCAATTACCTCAGTGGCTATGAGGTAAAGCGCTGGCCTCAAACGCCAGCGGGCCGGGTTCGAATCCTACCCTCGCCTATGATAAATTTTATTCTTAAACTCTATCCCCTCCAACCTTCCCCGTCACCTTCCCCTCGCCAGCTTGCACCTGGTTAATTTATGGGCCAATTAGCGAGGGCCTCCACCTCCTCATTTAATATCTAATCTAACCGACCGGAAGCTGTGTGCCCCGGCGCATGGCTTCCGGGGCAGCTGACCTGAGCCAGCGGTAACCAAAACACACTACTCGTGTAGTCTGTGAATATTAGGTTGGCATCTCGTGTAGTCTGTGAATATTAGGTTGGCAACTCGTGTAGGCCATGGTTGAAAACTTGACAAACGTGACAACCTCAATTAGTTGTACAAAAATAATTCAAAGGATATGCGGAATAATATTGAAATGAGATTTAAAATTTGAAAGTTAGAGGGGCGTGACTGTATGCTGAGGAAAGGAGTAGAGAGACCGAAAAGGAATAGTTTTTTTATTTAAATTGGGTATATGAAATGACAGTGCCCCTAGGCTAGCAATATTATTAACTTTGTAATGCTACGATTTTTTAGAAAACTAGACTTCCTCAGAGAAACAAAAACCCAAGTAATCCTTCGTTAAGAACCTAGAACCACATGTGTATGAAATGTAAAATTCTTAAAATTTAAATGCATCTTGCTCAGTTGTATGCACTCTTTTAGCATTAATGTGAATAAATTATACAATCTTGAATAATGTTCAACATTCTTGAAGTATAAACCCTCACAAAAAAACACATAATTTTATTGCAGTAACAGCTAGCAATGGTTCATTTTAACTACAATGTTGAACCAGTGTGAACTGTGATTCCTCTCAAATCCCTGTTACTCTAGAAAAAATATATTTTGAAAAAATATATATGTTTCAAGTAATATCTAGCTCTTGTAAATGTTATCATTTGGCATTTTGAAATATTCAATTTTTAGCAGTCTAAACACTTTATTTTCAACCATAAAAGTGTTTTCATAGCTCCTTTACTTGTTTGTGAATTTTGCATTTCCTCCAAACTACAAAATATCTCCAGAATCTGTTTATATTTAGTTTCAGGATTTCTAACCACAAAATCTTTCTTCGCGTATTACCGTGATATAACTATAAACATGGAACGCTTGGTCATCGTCAACGCTGCTGGCAAAACGAGCAGGAGTCGACCTATGGAGTCGACATGGCTTCCCCCACTAGTAGATGAGGCCACTGCCCGGATATCCCCATGGGCAACGCTTTCAGAGCTAACCCGTTATATGTATAACATAACTTGCTTATTGAGAATGCCTATAGTGAAATAGATATTAGTTGTTAAATAATCATTAATTCCAGGGTTTTATGGTACATTATACACTTTCAAATCAAAATAATTAAACATAAACTAGAAAGAAGAAACAAAGACTTAAAATGGTTAGAGCCGTTTGAAGGGGAATTCGAATTTATCCATGATCTACACGATTCTTGAGAATCCTAATACCAACTAGGTTTACAGATTATTAAAATTTTGCAGGTACAATAGTGGACTGATTTAGTTAATCAAAAAATATTTTTCATTCTGTCCAACTATTTATAGGCATTAATATATTAATTACATTTTTGAAATTGGAATTATATGAAGATATAATTTTTTGTTGCCTAGGTTATAAGCCAGTAACAATGGGCCAAGTTAATTGTAAACTTTCTGTACCCCATGCGAAGCATTAGGTATACTAATATTATTCTCCCATAGGTAAGTGGGAAGGAAGTAGGAGAATTATTGAGGAGTGAGTGAGGGTTTTACCTTTTATAGACATAGATTAGACATTAAAACAGCGTTTTACTTCTACATAAAACATTTGCGTGTGTACGTTTGTTGAGAGAGTGTAGCAATTTGACGATGTGGTTAAAATACAACCAGAACGAATCAAAATTTAATACATTCATATATTGTATGTTCTCTTGGAGGGTACAGAAAGTACGGACCATTTTTATGGTGAGGTTAGAATATAGCAGTGACAGCGACAACCAGAACGAATCAAAAAGGCTGAGACACTAACGTCAGCTGTTCAACAATTAAACAATGACAAGCATATCTGATGACATTCTGAAAATTGGCAAGGTGAACACGAATGGTGAGACAATGTAACACTTTAAGTGACTATTGTGAGTTACAAGAGTGTACGACTGCCCAATAGATTGCACTTGATCCGATTGAAAAAAAATCGTATGGGGTTTTAAATACACCAAAACATACTAAACAATCCGGCCCTTGTACGTACTGACCTAAAACATATTATAATTGCATTGGGTCACTTTTACTATTTTACAATGTGTTAAGAGTCATCTTCACATTTGGGCTAGTAGCCCATTGTCGCGCAGTCGTCTTTTATGCAAAACATGGTATTTTATTCCCCTGTTTCGGACGCCGTTTTTCACCCGATTATCTTTTAACTTGGTAAGTGCTTAGTTCAAATAGTTAATTTACGTTCCTCATACTTCGAAATTTTGAAAATAAAAATAAAATACTCTCTGTGACGTCGCAAAGTAACTCGATTTTCCTTACTTTTTTTTACTTATACCAGTAATTTTTACTCATATATAAGGTATGAGGGACCTAGATCTAACCTTAATATATGATAAACCATAAATTATACCAGTAAATATTCAAAAACAGGGAAACAGGGGAATACGGACGCATGTTTTCAGTATTTTTACAAGGGTGAAGATGACTCTTGACAACACTTTATTTGGTTGCAGCCAACCTAAATGCTGTACTTTTGATTAGACACCGACACAATCTAATACGTTTTTAGGATGAAAATCATAAATGAGCCCCTGAAAGTCAAAGTGATATAAGTCATGTTTTTCTTGATTTGAGAAACAAAAGTGTTTAGTAGAACTTTCACCATAAATCAGAAATTAATCTTTGGTGTAATATTTGGGTCTAAACTTATTGTTATTGAGTTGCTTTAACTTTTTTGATCAATTTTGGAATTTTGTTTTACATTACGTCATAGTTACATGTGACGTAATTGAGTTATACCACTTTGGCTTTTAAAGATTTTTAACAGGTACATGAGGAAAACAGAGTATAAGTCACAAAATTATTATGATTTATTTATAAAAAGAGGCCACAATGTTGTAAATATGTTTAAAAATTACACTTAAAATCCTTAAAATTGTACTGTTACTCAGATGCCTCTCCATCGGTTTGATCTTCTACTTCCAATATAGATGGCTCACTAACATCATCGTCGCTATCTTCCATTCTATAATAATCACTCGAACACAATTTCTCAATAATTCAATAAAATAACTCTATTTTCAGAGAGAGCAACAAGCTTTCATGATAGCTACACAATGGATAAGCTGCAGTCTGTGACAGGCAAAGTGGTATAAGTCACTCTAGTAACTGCCAAAGTGGTACAAGTGTGTAACTTACACCACTGTTGCTCTCATCGAAAACACTTATTCGTTGACTAGCGGAATACCCGTGCTTCGCTACGGAAACTTTCAAATTGTTTGAAATGACCACTTATTGGTGGTTGCCCATGACCAGACTGCATAAAAGTTCAGGTGCAAAGGTGGTAGCAAAGGTACATTTGAACGTCATGGCACCTATCACCACCGAGCTATCTCCTTCATAGTATATTTTCGGATTATTTGTCATTCGCTGATAGATTTTTCACCATCCATTGAATCTTTTAGGGATGTCTTTCAGGATGAGTTTGTTCATACTTTTTGCTTGGGTTCTTCACCTGATTTTACTTTGTTTGTCTGTGCACCTGCTACGCAGTTTATGTCATGATGTATTCTGGGATCGGCTGACAATTGGGAGACACGGGTTCTTTTTGTGGCTCTAAAATGTCGAAGTTGTCGCTAGACAGGGATTGTGTAAATCGGAGTCTTTTTCCTCCGGATTACCATCATAACCTAACTTGATATATAATTCTCCATTCCGATAAACCTCGAAAATAAATGGGAATAGTTATGCAGCTGCAACCAGCTTACACAACCCACCAATTGTAGACAGCTTAGACATTTTATAGAAGTACTAGAATACGTGTTGCTCGAAATCGAGCAATTTATTTTCATACAATGCAAATGTTACATTTAGCTCTAAATCAATGACATCCGACCAATCCAATATTGTGAATCTCTTTAATCACCAAAACTACATGTATTTACAGCTGATTATTAACAGATGTTTAAAATGCTTTATTTAATCCCAATGTTATTTAAATGGGAAATTTTGAGATTTCAATTGTGGATAGCGCCTTTATTTTCAGTCCGATTCTTATCAGTTTTTGGCGGAAACAACTACAGGCTAAGCTCTATCCAACGACACCAAAAACTTGAAAATCGGTTGTAAATTGTAGGAGGAGTTCTCAGGACAAAAAAAACCCTTAGCGTATTAAATAAGTAGAGATTCCCTGAAATTACGATAATTGTCCCCGGTCACTGTCGTGGGTTAAGATTGAGAAGTAGTCCTAGTTCCTCACAACATGTTCAACAATTGCTTCGAGCACAGTTAGTGTGTGTATGTGTGTAAGGTGAATTACGAATGAGAGTGAAATAAATAAACACGCACCATCCCCTCTGATGTAAATTTATATTGTGTGGAACGAACTCGCCATTAACATTGGAAACCTCAGCGTCCATACTATGAAACGGTTTAAATAACTACAAAAATATTAACAGAACTGTAGTTTCTAAAAATTAAAATGCTATAAAAAACTAAATTCAGTTCTATACTTTCTTCAACACTGATCACACATATTAGAAGTGGCTAAAACTTAAATGCCAAAATACCTTAAGTTAATTCCACTGACACAACTATGATGTTTGGTCCGAAATAACCTTAGGCCGGTATTACCAACACCACCTAAAAAACAGCAGTTTTATTAGCAGGTGTTGGTATTACACTATCATAGTTCTATGTCATAGATCTATTCTATTATCATTTGATCAAAAATATAAACTTAATTTTTATTCTAACAGCTGATGATTAAATAAACTGCAGACAACTACTGTCATTTCTATAATAGTTCTCATCTGTGATAATGTAAACAAAAATCCAAAATAAACTATTCCTCCTAACTAACTCCATGCTAACTTTGACCTTCTGTGGGGCGGAGTCCATTAGGAATTTTGTAAAATCGCTTCTTATTGTCTGCCTACGCTATGGGAGGAATATTTGTGCAAAATCTCATGCTTTTAGGTGCTATGGTTTGCCCTGTGCGTTGATCGGAATTTCGCATTTATATATAGAGATAGCCAAAACAGGTACCCTCTGTAACAGCTGTTTCTGACGTCATCTGACTTATATCGTTTTGCCCGTATATACTTTGGATTAAATCCTGCTCAGTGGTACCAATATCTCAAAAATTTTAAAAACTTGACTTATACCACTTTGGCTTTCAGGGGCTCAAATAGGTGAGTGTAATGTAACGGAGCAGATGAAAGCTTTGTTACTGAAAAGGTTCAGCTTATTATTTTGTCAGGTCATAATCGATAGCCCAATAAACAAAGACAGCTCAAATAGAACATTTACAGTCCTTTAACAGCCATGGAACAAACGTTCTAGTTTCAAATCTTCAAAGCGTCTATCTTTTCTCAGGATCTAACCACAACCATTAAATTTTAAGGCGATTTATAACTCGGTTTGCCATAATTTACACCGGGACTGCCAGTATGTAACCCCCCCCCCCCAACCCATCCTTACCACCATGGTTGTTAATGGAGTATAAATTGTTGGCCTTAATTGTGCAACATTTAACTTTTATTATATATTTTTAGGAAACAATGTAGCTTATTACTTACAATACATTTTATTTTAGCCTGTTAAATTTAAACAATGTTTATATTGAGCAAGGACTAATAATTAATTCAATAAAATCAAAAAGGCAATGAAATCAGTTGTATACTTTTAATTAGCACATTAATTCTAACACGTGCTCAATAGGGCCTACTATACAGGCAAAACAAAATTAAGCTGCAACAATAATAAATTAACCTCCTCTTCATGTAATTTACATTTTACTGGAACTTTTTCTATAATTTGTTTCATATCAAGATTGCACTAGACTTGCCCGGCAAAAAAAAAATATCCTCCACTCTATATACGTCAAATTTCACCGCCATTTTCAATTTGAATTGAATTGTAGGCCTAATGCTGTTTTAGTGTTACAGTAATGTTCGTTGTTGTATTTAAAAAAAATGTAGACATAAAACAACACAAATTGTTGAGTTTGCTATTAATTCACTGTTTTTTCAAATTAAAAAAAAGTAATAAAAAAACCGAGACAAAGTTAACCAGGACAAGAGCGAAAAACCGGGACGTATCGCAAGCCTATCTATAACCACTAGTCTACCCATCTAGACCTATATTATTAGAGAAGATCATGCTTACATATAAGCACTGGTTGACAATAATCATAATACAAGTACGTTTATAAAGTATTAAAACTGTTTTTTACTAGAAGTGTTGCGAACCGCTTAAATCCTGTAAAACCTTACCAGTTACGTTTTGATCACACTATTTCTCTCCCAAAGCCAAATTTAACACACTATCAACATTTTTACACTTTTAGTGCTCCAAGATTATATAAAAAAACTTTTAAATCTATTACACAAATAAATGAAAGCAGTAAGAGTTATTTAAATAACATTAGAAGGTGGGTAATTAGTGTTGAAGATATCGAGGAGTTATTAAAGTTTCAAATTTAGAATGATATGTGGTTTAAAGGCATTTCTTTCTTGGTATGTGCCACTTATTTCATTTTTGCTGTTCGGACTTTTTTTTACTGTATTGCATTTTAAAATTTCATGTTAGTCTAATGTGACATGCATTTGCAGCTCATATTTTAAATCACTGCAGCATTTTAAAAATATTTCTAAGCGTTGTTTTGTGAGTTTATGTTTGTTAGCAGCTTGGCACACCCTTTCTTTTCTGAAAAAAAATAAGTAAAATGAGGGGACCCCGTGTCGGGCTTTTGCCTTGGGGCAACCCACTTATTCATCAATGTTAAATGTTTTTATTATTTATTGTAAAACTAAATGTGTTAACTACTAAAAATGTAAACTATTGTAAGTTGTATATATACTTGGTAAACAATATATTATATTATGTTGTAAACTGTTAGTGTTTTCGCCAATCTTGTTTGTGTTAAATTGTACTGTATCTCATGTATAATAATTATTATGATGAATAAAGAATTGTTATTATTATTATTATTAATCGATTGTTCCTGGGTTTTATAATTACAATTATTCTTATTTAAAGAATATAATAATATCCATACGTTTAATGGAAGCCTTTAAAACGTTTACATTTGATATAATTGACTCTATAGACTTATATTACAGCTTAATAATAAAAAGTTTCATGTTATAATAATTAGTTTGTATGAATAATGCATTTTAATAAATGAAGCATAGATAACCACATTTATATTTTTAATAAAGCACACAATTAAAAAAGAAGGTGTTAGAATCGATAAAACTATTCTGACTTAACGCAAAATTAATTACCAATAGAATGTCAGGGAGCTTACATTAGTTGGATCTACTGCTGACAGTTTATATCCTGTTAATACGGATATGACAACAAATAGGGCTTGGTTTTATTCACATTATTTATCTAGTAGGTGACACTTAAAATTGACACATTATTTTACTGTGTTAGTTTTAAGAATCTGAAGTATGACTTCAACAACATATTTCTCTTACTATGAAACAACATTCGTTGGTTCTTTATTTATTAAATGCCTGTGCGAGTAAGGCAAATGTGATCTTATGTGGCAATCATACCACCTAGTTTAGTTCTAACAATGGTTTAAAATTATCAATGGAAATTGAGGAAAAGAGCAGTAGAAACATAAGGAAGTTCCCGTGTTTAATTGTACATTAACAGAATTATGCGGGAATATAGAGAAACTTGATAACATAGAATTTATCATTACTTTTACTGAAGGCAAATTAAAATTTTAATACTTTTATTCATTTTAGTTTACCTCTATTTGAACACATGATGAAAATAACTAGCGGTGGTCAATGACTTTAATATCAATCTAAAATTTAATATGATCATTAGAAGTAAAACAGTGTTTTTTTTTATTTTTTTTAGTAAGATTATATATATATATATATATATATATATATATATATATATATATAAACTAAATTTAATTCTTACTGTATATAGCCTACATACAGAATGAAAATTAATCACAAATTGTAAATTACAAAGGTATTCTAAATGTTTATTAGATAGTTTTTTTTATCAGAATGAAGTTAAGCGCCCAGTTTACACGCCACCTTCAACATCCACACTTTTGGTGGCTGTGTGCTAGACTATAACTCATTTCCAGGTAGAGCTACTATAGCTGGAACTGGAATACACCACTGGAATGTAGATTGCTCCAGCTACATTAGTGGACACAGTTATCAAAACCAACACACGAAACCTGCACGGGTGTTGCGGTTAATTGAAGGCCAACGTTCTGTGTCGATACTCAAACTGCCTGCCTGGGAAAGCTGTTGAGGTATCAATATGACAAAATTCAGGGGAGGTATTGATGTGATAAATGCAGATAATTTGTTATTTACATCGTTACGTAGAAATAGCAAAAGACCCTTTTGTCGGACGAAATAAATACAAGTGAGAGTGAAAATTTTCGTAAATTCGAATTAGTCTAAAAGTCTAAAGGAAAAGAGATTACAAAATTTGTCTTAAAACTACAAAATCTTCTCGATTTGAATAGGTAATCTGAAGTATTTATTTTTAGTAAAATTAATAATATTTCTAATTCTACAGGAGTTTAAGTTTATTCAATTAATATTGTAATATAAAATATGTATGCGAATAAAATACTTTTTTGTCACACGGAGTTATTGTAATCCGATAAAAAGATTTTGCATGAAGAAATTTGAAAACTATAATCAATAATGTTAGTGCAATTAATCATATCAATAAATGAATCAATATTGAATAAATTTTCATTCAATAACCATTGATATTCATTGAATTACGGACGAAAAATCTCGATATCTTCAATATTCCAGTCCAATAAAATTCCCAGACAAATCTTGAAGAACTTCACAGTTGTCATAAGCAACCAATGAACAGCTTCGTGCTGACGTCACTATCTTTATCAGAGCATCGCGGCCATAAAGATAGCAGGCCATATACACATGATAAACCACTGCTGCCGTCGCTGCCTTTTTGGGCCCACATGTTTTGAATAATGACTACCTGCCATACTACCGCAGCAGCGCGGACGCGGTGGTGGACCCGGCCGCTCGGCCAATGGCTGTCTTTACTATCCCACAACTATATTTAGTTGGCCACGTGTTTATTATGATGTATTAGTAATCTTCTAAGCCCGGGGTGGTCTAGTTTGGGTTGTGTAAAAATGTTATTTATTAGATCTTGCAGCAGTAGCCTATTTTAATTATCAAGTTCCACCGGATTGAAGAATCGACACTACCGTCGAAATATTATATCATGTAAAACCATAGAGAGGTAATGGTAAACATCATTGCATCGAGACAAACATAATATTTTACATTATATGGGTCTCCGGTGTTTAGTTTTGTGTCTATCCACCCGTATGTAATTTTGGCTTAACTCATGAGATCTTCAAAACCACTTGAGGTATTGAGTTGAGAAATAACTATTACGGCTGTTTCACTTATGATGAGTCTACTTGTCTACTTTTTTCTGTTTCTTTATACCGGCAATTTTTAATTTTCAAAGTTTTTTTAAAGTTAATTTTCTCATGAAAAAAATGAAATATTATAATTAGAAAAATTCACGTTAGAATAAAAGTGGGATTTGTTAGAAGTCCACATTAAATTACTCAATTCCGAACAACAATCAGGCCTATACTTAACTCGCTCAGTCTTATTTTATTGCATATATCTTTGTTAGAAATAGTAAACGTACTTTCAGAGTGACTTTAGGCATTAAATTGGGAATGTGCAGTTATTGATGTAACAAACTATAACCTAAATATAAATTTACCATAGTTTAGCTAGATAGGGCTTAATAAAGCCATTGCTTTCATTATTTTAATTACCATTCAAAAAAATCATACCCATACTTTATATTGTTTTAGATCGATGTCATCGATAGTTACTTTCAAAAGTAAAAACCTGCCACGGGTGTCACACCAGAGTGAAATCATGTACAATTTGTTCACACGAGGGAATGTGTCAGTTCCAGGTAGAGACAACCGATGTTTTCTCAACACAAATGTGTTATTTTCCACGAAACGTAAAACACTCGATGTTGACACCGTCTTCGCAGCTCCCAAGTTCAGTTGGACTCCTAACAGTAGGTAACCTAAATATTTTAGGATTTCATAATATTACGTACAACGGAAGTGACGTGTCAAACTTTGTCATTATGTTATTAGGCCTACGTCACCTGGTTTGTAGGCTACATTCAGCGTATTTAGACGTTCAAGAGGTCAGAGGATATTCCCGAGATGCCCGCACACAAAAGGAAAGTTTTGTGCTAACGTTTAACGTGTGGTATGTGAAAGACCACACTGAAACAACAGGTTTTGGTGACTGTGTGTTTAATATAAGGTCAAAACTATTGTCTATGTCAATGCTTTAGGACTAAGTGCCCTTTCCTCGTGATGTCTCTGTGTTAAACTAGGCACAACTTTTTTATCCGTTATTTACAATGAAGACATGTTTTGGAAGGCCGATAACTACATATATAAATTATATGAAAAATTATTCTATATCAGTGGATTAAAAAATCTAGTTGTCCATCGAAAGAGATCATTGTCAACACAAAAAGTAAAACTAATACCGTAAGTTTCTTTTAAGATATACAACGTAGCTCTAAACATTATTCTTTGTTTTCAATTCGTGGTTAGCATTTAAAATAACGTCAAACTAAGTTAAACAGCATTTAGTTCTTGGAATAATTTATTACACACTCTTTGAGATGATTTCAACTTTATGTTTTGCATGTATGTAGCCAGTCTAGTCATAAAATAACGGATGTACTCATACATATGTGTGTAAAAAGTCCTTAATACTACCTCATTGAATGTTAGTTCTTTTCATCTATTCGTAAGAACAGGTTGAAGGCATCTCAACTGTGGTGTATTTATCTAATTTAATTAATAATATTTTATTTACAGTATAAATATAATTGTAAAACATGTGAAATTGAATTGGCATATCATCTAAGATTAATTCCAGTTTAGAACTCAAATGTATCACGCCACATCGGATGTTTGTGACGTCATGTCGTATGATGTAGTCTGTTGAATTTAATAAATTCCCATTGGCTGCCTGGATCATGCCACCATGTGCCCCACTGTCCGAGCCATCTCCCTCTCCAGTCAGTCCAGCATCAACCACCGTCCTACCCGGTCCGCGTAGCCTTGGGCTCTGCCAATTAACAATGTAGTGGTTATTTCTAACTCCCGATTCCCCTTTACCGGTATAATGTAGTATACTTCGGAACAAGTATACAACATTTTGGCGACGAGTGTAGTGAATCCGACGTGTGTGCGGTGTAACTGATCGACCGTATTTCCGTTTTGGAGGGAAGGAAGTGTGTATGTCCGTGAACGACAACCCAGTTGAAATTTTATCAAGAACATTTTTTAAAGTAACAATGACCGGAATAATAGGAGGAATCGGCGACTTTGACAGTGGTGAAGAATCTTGGAAATCATACGTTGAACGGTTCGAGTTATTTATTGAATGCAACGGTATTGAAGACACAAAAAAGGTTAGTACGCTACTCACAGTGATTGGTAAAAAGACTTATAACCTATTACGCGATCTCTGTACACCAGATAAACCGAACACAACAACTTTTGACGAATTAGTGAAAATAATTCAAGACCACTTATACCCTAAACCGTCTGTCATCGCGGAGCGCTATAAATTTAGTCAAAGAAATCAACTAGAAGGTGAAGGTGTGGCCGAGTACGTCGCTAATTTGAAGAAACTCTCCACACACTGTGATTTCGGATCTTCGTTAAATGACTATTTACGAGACAGGTTAGTCAGTGGGATAAGAAGTGACACAATAAAACAGAAACTTTTGACAGAGACAAGTTTATCATTCAGTGACGCAGTAAAAATAGTCTCTTCAGCGGAAGCGGCGGAGAAGAATGCGGCAGCCCTGGCCATCGGCGGCGGCAGCGGAAACGTTGGCGGCGGCAAGGTGTTTCGAATGGCGTCGGCGTCGGCGGCCCGACAACAGAGAAGTTCGACCAACTACAGCGGCGCTAGGCAGTGTCCACGATACTCAACGCAGCAGCAGAAAATGCAGTGTTTGTGTTGTGGTGGTTATGGTCATTTGAGAAATAAGTGCAATTTATTGGGAGTGATTTGCAATTTCTGTGGCAAAAAGAATCACATTGCGAAGGTGTGTAGATCTAAACTGTTTGGTAAGTCAACTGGTCATTATTCTAGTAATAATAAGACTGACAACCATGACAAACGTGAAAATCAGGGTTATAAACATAACAAATCTAAGGGTAGCAGAAAAATGCATAATTTTGTTTCTAATCAGTCTGAATTTAAAAATAATTCTAATGATAATTATGATGAATATGTAGAGGATGTAGCTGCATTGTTTCAAATCAATGAATCTATTGAGAATAAGGCTGTAAGAGTAGCCCCATTGAAAATCGAAGCTCTTGTTGAAGGTAAAAATATAACTTTTGAAGTTGACACGGGAGCTAGTGTCAGTGTTTGTAGTCACGATTTTTACAACCAAAATCTGTCATTTTGCAAGCTACTGCCTAATGACCTATCTCTCAGTTCCTATACAAATGAACCGATTGTTCCTGTGGGTAAAATAAATGTTAATGTTTGTTATGGTAGTGTTAACAAAAATTTGGAACTGTACGTAATTAACAAAGGTGCACATCCGTTAATGGGACGTAATTGGCTTAAGGTCTTGGGAGTAGACATTTCATTTAAGAATAATTCGTTGTGTGAAGTAAAATCTAAGACCTTATTGTCTATAGATAATGTTGATCAGATTGTAAATAATTTAGAGAAGGAATTTTCTGATGTTTTTAGTAACAAACTGGGCGAGTATAAAGGGGAACCAGTACAACTGACCTTGAAAGAAAATGTAACTCCCAAATACTTTAAGCCTAGGCCGATCCCCTTTTCATTGAAAGGTAAAGTTGAAAAGGAATTAGACAGGCTAATAAACGAGAAAATACTAGTGTCTGTAAACAGTGCTGATTGGGGAACGCCTATTGTTCCAGTTCTAAAAAAGAATGGTGAAATAAGAATTTGTGGCGACTTCAAGGTCACATTAAATCCAAACTTAGAAGTAGATAAATATCCTCTGCCTAGAATCGAAGAGTTATTTGCTAGTTTGCAAGGTGGTGAAACTTTTAGTAAAATCGATCTCAGCCAAGCATATATGCAACTTAAGCTAAATGATGAAGCGAAAAAACTATGTACCATAAGTACACACAAGGGTTTGTTTGCTTATCAACGGATGCCTTATGGTATTTCATCGGCTCCGGGAATTTTTCAGAAAATCATTGAACAAACGCTTCAAGGTTTGGAAGGTGTGGCAGTATTCTTGGATGACATTTTAATTACAGCTAAAGATACAAATGCTCATATAAGTAAACTAAGGGAAGTTCTCAAAAGACTTAATGACAAGGGGTTTACTGTTGAAAAAAGTAAATGTAAGTTTTTCTCTAATAAATTGGAGTACCTGGGATTTTGCATTGACAAGGAAGGTCTGCACACCTCCCAAGCCAAAGTCGAAGCAATTGTAAAGGCACCAGTGCCTAAAAACGTGACCGAAGTAAAAGCTTTTATTGGTTTGGTTAATTACTATGGGAAATTTATTCCTAACTTATCGACCATTCTTCACCCTGTATATAATTTGCTTAAGAAAGATGTTCCTTTCGATTTTAATCAGAAATGTATGGAGTCATTTAACAAGGTTAAGGAGTTGTTAACTAATGCCCCTATTCTAGCTCATTACGACCCGAGTTTGCCTGTAACATTAGCGGTAGACGCAAGCTCAACAGGGCTGGGCTGCGTATTGAGTATAAAAACCAATGAAGGCGTTGAGAAACCAGTGGCGTATTTTTCACGCACGTTATCTCCTACTGAGATTCAGTACAGTCAAGTAGAGAAGGAAGCTTTAGCTATTGTTTTTGGAGTAAAGAAATGTAACCAGTATTTATATGGCCGCAGGTTTACCTTGTGTACTGATCACAAACCTTTGTTAAGTATTTTTGGCCCTAAGAAGGGATTACCAGTTTTTGCTGCAAGTAGGCTGCAAAGGTATGCTTTGTTTTTATCAGGGTACACTTTCGATATTAAATATGTAAAGTCAGCTAATCATGGCAACGCTGATGCATTATCTCGTTTGCCTTTACAAGTCAAACATTCAGAGGAAAATGTAGAATTTAAATGGCAAGGTACTTATTTGCATTGTATTCAAGAAAGTTCAGTACCATTGACTTTTGAACATGTTAAACTCGAGACTCAAAAGGATCCTGTTTTAAGTAAGGTCTGTAACTATGTTTTGTATGGATGGCCTAGTTTTTTGTCAGAACAACAAAGAGATCTATCTCCTTATTTCCAAAGGAAGGAGGAACTAACTGTGGAGCTAGGAATTTTAATGTGGGGTTATAAAGTAGTAATACCTAGTTCAATGCGAAATTACGTACTTAAAGAATTACACTGTAGTCATATGGGAGTCGTTAAAATGAAATCTGTTGCAAGGTCCTATATTTGGTGGCCAAATATAGACCAAAATATTGAAGCCCTAGCAAACAGCTGCTCCTCCTGCCTAATGGAACGATCTAACCCTACTAAGAGTTACTTGCATAATTGGCATTATCCATCTATGCCGTGGGAAAGACTGCACCTAGACTATTTTGGTCCGATCAAAGGTAAAATGTTTTTAATTGTTGTGGATGCCCACACTAAGTGGCTGGAAGTTTTTGAAGTAAGTTCCACTTCCGCCAAACAAGCGATTTTACACTTAAGAGACCTTTTTGCCAGATTTGGACTGCCAGTAGTATGTCATAGTGACAATGGCCCTCCTTTCACATCAATTGAATTTAAACAATTCCTTATGTCAAATGGAGTGACACAAACGTTCTCTCCCCCATATCATGCTCAATCAAATGGTCAAGCGGAAAACTCTGTCAGGTATGCCAAAACAAAACTCAAATGTGCATTTCATGACAATGTTAATTTAAATGTAAATGTCGCTCTTAGTCGAATATTGTTTGATTATAGAAATTCTGTACATAGTGTTACAAATGAAACTCCAGCTAAACTCATGTTCAACCGCTCATTGAGAACAAGGTTAGATTTATTGAAACCAAATTTGGTCCGTAAGGTCGAATGTAAACAAGAAAGACAGAAGGAGTATTTTGGTGGCTCCCAAACAAGAGTGTTGTACAGAAACCAGCCAGTATTGATAAGAGACTATCGTTCAAAAGACAAGTGGGTCGTAGGTATTGTACATAATAGATTAAGCAATGTTTTGTATGAAGTACGATTAAGTTCAGGTGTAATTTGGAGAAGGCACATAGACCAATTAATTGGCCTTCAATCACAGTTTGACAGAAAAGAGCCTGTTGTAAACAACTGGGAAACTGTTGTGGCGCGATCAGCTGATCCTCCATACACTCCTCAAAATAGACCCCAACAACCATCCCAAAATAGCGTCAATCGCTCACCAGCTGATCGGGGCGCTTCCCCTCCTCTTCGCCAATCTCTCTCCCCCTCTACTCCACGTCATGCGGTCTCTCCACAATCACCCGTACAACATCACACCCCTCTTACAACATCCACAGCTGATTC
The DNA here is from genome assembly GCA_030545055.2 of Neoaliturus tenellus. Classification (NCBI taxonomy): domain Eukaryota; kingdom Metazoa; phylum Arthropoda; class Insecta; order Hemiptera; family Cicadellidae; genus Neoaliturus; species Neoaliturus tenellus. The sequence continues at coordinate 85,157,869 of CM061536.1, forward strand.
GCGTAGATATCCATTGCGAATTAAAAAACCAGTAGAGCGGCTCAATTTGTAATTAAGTTTTTATGTTTATTGTTGTATTTGACTATTGATTTGTTTTTCAATTTATTTGTGTGCTATAATGGTTTATCCAATGTGTGATTTTTATTCTATTTAATTACAAAAATTAAAAAGGGGAGGAATTGTGGTGTATTTATCTAATTTAATTAATAATATTTTATTTACAGTATAAATATAATTGTAAAACATGTGAAATTGAATTGGCATATCATCTAAGATTAATTCCAGTTTAGAACTCAAATGTATCACGCCACATCGGATGTTTGTGACGTCATGTCGTATGATGTAGTCTGTTGAATTTAATAAATTCCCATTGGCTGCCTGGATCATGCCACCATGTGCCCCACTGTCCGAGCCATCTCCCTCTCCAGTCAGTCCAGCATCAACCACCGTCCTACCCGGTCCGCGTAGCCTTGGGCTCTGCCAATTAACAATGTAGTGGTTATTTCTAACTCCCGATTCCCCTTTACCGGTATAATGTAGTATACTTCGGAACAAGTATACTACATCAACTTTGTAAATCCTATACTATAATACGAGCAATGTCTGAAGGGATGTGTGTTGCACGATCTCGAAATCTAGCGGGTAGATTTTGCTTAAACTTTGCATTTAAGAGTGTTTTGGCCAAAAAATAAGTTTAGAAACAGCCTCAATCCCAGAAAAAATATAGTAATTTTGTATAACATTGGTCTTATGGGCTGCTATTTTGGTAACGAAATAACAACTAAAAATAAAAAATAAAGAAATATTAAACTGCTACTAAACAGTTTTTAACAGTTGTTATATGTGAAGAGTCTGGTGTAGATTTATTAGCTTGATTACCATTGCACTATAACAAAGTGAATCAAAACCAGCAAGGCTCGGTTAACCTGGTACTAATTAGGATTAAGTTTTAGTACTAATAGGATTAGTACTTATAGAATATTAGTATAACAGTAATAACTTCTGCAGGTTTAGCTTTTACAGTTTCTAAACATGAAAATACAAACTAAACTATCCATTGAAAATTTAAGGTCGTTGACCCCACAGTGTTATTCCTAATATTTGAATTTTAAAACATGAAAGGTGCACCGACATTAATGCACTGACATTAGCTCTGACATTATGATGGGGTGTAATATAGCCTGATTTGCAATTCAGTGTTGAACCTGGATCGCTGCACTTGTAAAGTTGTCCGTAAACATGCAAGTGTTCATGTAAAGTCCTCTCACAAGATGGCGCGCTCATGAGGCGGCTTGCTCCATATTCAGTGACCACGCGTCGCCCTAGGCGTTAGGAAAGACCCCACAAGAAGAATGTTATATATTAATTCTGTATGTTTAATGTAATGTGGTTGTCTAACTAATCTATGTTGGTAGAATTTCGGGAAGGCTGTAAATTATAGTACTCTATCAGTTTATTGAAATTGTGTTGAGTGAGTGAAACACTTTTCATCTAAAATGAGTCATAGACACATTTCAGTCTGTAAAGAAAGTCCTTAACTGTCAAATTTATCAATGACAAATTCTATTAATATTTTATATTAAGATTTAAAACAGGTAATGAGTAATTCATTATATTGAATAGGTAATTAAATAGGCCTAGTCTATAAAACAGTTTTCTTAATTAACATGGCAGTACAAACGATTTAACTGTTCGAAGACCTCTTATCCACACCGGTATACTCCTAACTCCTTTGCCTTGCAAATATAAAATACTGAACGAAAATGAACTTTTCTTAGAGAAAAATCTCTATCTTATCATGAATTGGTGTTTTTACATCGTTCAAGAAACAACTATTCCTTTTTATTTTACTTGATGTAATAATTAAAATGAAACAATTTATCTAAAATTGTAATAATCATGTTGATATTACAATAAACATAATTATTTTATGTTTTTTTGGATGTTACGAAACATCCAACGCTACTCGATATATTTACACTTATACTGTAATTGTTTACAAAACGGTAAATATATATAAAAGATCTTATAGTGGCGATCGATTTCGACCAGTCACACCGGTCATCAGGCCCAATCACGGGCCCAACCTGAATATCAGTACTTGCACGTATAATGCAAGAAGCTATTTAATTGTAATAACTAATGACGTTGTCGTGTTTAAGAGTAAGTTAATAAAATCACCGAAGTTGTACGTAGGATGAGACACATTATGAAATTATTTGGTTTTAAACAATTTAGAACAGGTCCAGTATAACTAATAACGTTATGTTATTGAAATGGACAATACTGTCCTTAAATATTTAAGAACATTAACGTATTCCTTCCTTAACGTATGTTATTGTAATGTACAATGCCTGCTAGAGGGAAGATCAAAAGTCATACGATTGCAAAACCAATATAATTTACAGGATACTAAACACTATAACCATAGGCCTACTGACGTAAGCTCCTGTAATGGTTGTTTGATGGTAGTCCTGAATTGGTCGTGTTTTATTGTGTAGCAGTACTGTGATAATATCAGAAAGTAGCCAAAAGCTCTGTTGGTGTTTCAAAGTACAGTAATGTATAAACAATTTCAAATTCTAGATATTTAAATAAATAGGGTATTAAAAAATATATATTGTAGTTTACGTTTCTGCAAGCAAACTGTCTATTTCCTGATGGGTACATATACATAATATAATACACGTGTTATAGTTAATGCCGATAGTGTTGTCCAACTCATTTACGGATTGTGTTCGCTAGCCTTTCGATCTTGCCATTTCATATGACGTTCTTTAATTTATAAAATCTCCTTCAATGAGAGGAGCTCTAAGGTTTGAAATTGATTGAATCTTCCAAAATATTTTATTTGACGCCAGTCCCCATTAGAAAAATCATCAAAACTGGTTAAATTTGATGTGTTTGTTAATGTAAAAAGGTTTTTTTTAATAGTTGTAAAAACATTTTGATCCGCTTTAATTTGAATTTAAATTTTTAATTTATAACGAAACCCATAGGTTCAATTTACATTGTTATGATTCTTAAGGAAAGAGTAACAGCTTCTGTTTTAGAGTGAACTTTATGCGAACGTTTAGTGTGGTAGCAATACATTGGAGAAGTGGAAGTTTTGATATTTTGCAAAACATTGCTTTTAGAATTTATCATAGAAAATGACCAAATGGTAAATGAGAAACTTAAAAAAAAAGGAGAGGGTAGATTTTGGTTGGTAGGAAGATTTCAAAATTCAACCAAAGCTTTTATTGTTAGGGATTAAAATATTTTAGTTTATTTTTATTATTGAAGGAATAAATATTCACATCTTACAATAAACCAACAATTAAAAAAAATTGTTTTAACTCTATGAAGTTCTACAATATCTTAAAGAGCAATTGTATTTATGAGAACTAGTATACGTGTTGCTCAAAATCGAGCAGTTATCAATGACCTCCGACCAATCCAATATTGTGAATATCTTTAATCGCCAAAACTACACATATTTACAGCTGATTATTAACAGATGTTTAAAATGCTGTATTTAATCACAATGTTATTTAAATGGGAGATTTAGAGATTTCAATGGTAAATAGCGCCTTTATTTTCAGTCCAATTCATTCAGTTTTTGGCGGAAACAACTACAGACCAAGCCCTATCCTACGACACCAAAAACTTGAAATCGGTTGAAAATTGTAGGAGTTCTCAAGACAAAAAAACCCTTAGCGTATTAAATAAGTATAGATTTGAAAGATGGTCCTAAAAACTATTCACTATGAACGGTTAAAAAATGTAACATGAACTAAGTATGCATAAACAAACTGCCAACATAATTTTATTTTGTTTATTCCTTAGATTGAAAGTTTTAAGCAAATATAGAATGTAGTCTGAAATGTATTGATTTTCAAATCCAATTTACACCCAGTAGTAAGGTTTTCAAGGCACAGCAGGATATTAAATAAGAACTCGTCCAATTTCCTCCGAATTGTTTTGTGACATTCGGAAGAAAAAGCGACGATAACTGTTTTAGTGATGGAGTAGACGGAACAAGGTCACTAAAGAAACGGCGAGACCTTTCGCAATATCGCTGAAGCTCTATCTCCACAGTCTAAAACCTCCGTAGATGAAGTGCATGAAGGTTTTGGTCATGCTAAATACAGTTTTATAACATAATTTTAAGCCTAAAGAAAAACGCTTTCTATCCCAAAAAGAAAATTAATTTACCGACGTCTATTTATATTATTTATAAGTATTTTCGGTTAATTAAAAAGAAAAAGAATAGTGCTATATTTAGTAAAAATGTTTAAACTATTTATATTTTTACAAAGACACATATTCGTAAATCCAATAAATATGTTTTTGTTACGATAAAGTATTTATGTTGTTAGGTTATCTTAGGCTACCTCCTTGAGAAAATTCCTCCCAAAATAGAATTTAGGTTCGAAAACCACAAAATCTGTTGTGGACTAGGTAATGAAATTATGCAACAAATTTCAAACCATGGTTCTCCATGTTAATGAGTGTTTCATCGTCATGTCCTATGTTTTAAATGTGAACTGTGTTAAATGAAGATATTTAAATATAACGAAGTCTGACTGATGGAAAATTATAATTATTTTGGTTAACCTGGTCCTCAAATAATGATGGTTTTTCTAACCCGAAATCAATTTCCAGAGGAATTTTCACTGTTATTGTTAAGGTAAGATAACATAAAAACACATATCAATCAAACAATCCAGAGGGAAGGTGAATCCTTAATTAGTTTAGTACGAGCATTCAAAATTTTTAATATTAATAATTGAATAACATTTTTTATTCAAACTCGTACCCTCACCATTTTTAACCAATGCCCCTGTTTACTCATGAAAAATATTTTATTGTTCACTGTATTCTCTACAGGTATAACCACAAAGCTACGATCGAGATAGATTTTAGAAAGAAATAGGAAATATAACATCTGAAGCTGGAATTCAGACATATATTCGATCGTATTCCGCGTATTTCAAACAAATGATTATTATTTTTTCTACCATTGTTTATTAGTTTGACTATTTTGAAAGTAAAAAAGATACTTCAATAAAATTAGACAAATAATATGCAACAAGAACTGAATGTAAGTTACTGTACATTTCTAAACATTATTTTGCATATTAAAATCATTGAATTGTTTTCACCTAATGGTGTTGTGCCTTAACAATAATCAATTAAAGATATGAGTCTTTACACCATAAATTGCAGTCAGCCACAACAAGATGTTTGCGATATCAATACTGTAAGTGACACAGGAACTGGAAGTAAAATCTTTCAAGCTGCGTCCACACAGTTGGTATTATACGAATTTAGTACAAAATGTAAAAATCACCATAATATACTACTTTAAAGTATTTTTTTAAATAGGATACTTGGAATAGCAAACAAGAATAAAAATATTTTTTAAAGTCCCGAAGTGAAGGGAATTTATTTTACAACGTATCTTTTAGATTCCAACAATTTGTATACTGTAAATAAAACAAATAAAAAACTTATCAACGACAATGTTTAAGAGAGCTACAAACAAACAAAACGCGTTGAACGATTAAAGTGTCTATAGTAGAAATAAAAATATGTTAGGCCTACCTTAATTGTTAGAATAGAAATTGAGTTAAAAATAATTGCCCATACTGTTGTAGTTTATTTTAAAGCATAATAAACATGTTTTACAGCATCATTTTATATCTATATATATAATTCTGTAAGCCGAATTTCTTGAGCAAAATTGTGAGCGATATACAAATCCCAGAAAGATGGGAGGGGTCTCAAATTAAAGGTCTCGGTCCCATACACGAGGGAAAACTATCGGCATGTCCATAATGTTAACAGAAAATGAGAAATCACGTAAAACGTCCTCCATAAGAATAGCATGGAATTCGAAAAACGTCTGTTTTGTGTACATTAAAACATGTGTTATGGTTTAATTTTAAAATGAGACAGATGATAACTTTGAGTGAAGATGATAGAATAATTCACACCAAGAGAATCAATCTATTTATATCTATATTTATAATTAGGTTAGTGAAATTTCTTGAGCAAAACCGTGAGCGTTATTCTAATTACAGAAAGATGGGAGGGGTCACAAATTAAAGGTCTCGGTCTCATACACAAGGGAAAATTATCGGCATAGCCATAATGTTAACAGAAAATAAAAAATCCCATGAAACGTCAGTAGTGTGTTTTGGTTACCGCTGGCTCAGGTCAGCAACCCCGGAAGCCATGCGCCGGGGCACACAGCTTCCGGTCGGCTATTAAATGAGGGGGAGGGGTTAGGGTTTGCGTTTGAACCAAACCTGCGCATAAAGTAAAAGTCAGTTCAAAACCGAAATTCAACAGTTGAACACAAGTAGAAGTTAGTTGAAAAAGGAGAGGGGATAATTGTTTCAAGGTCATCCGGAGGGAGTTTTAAAAAAGACTGAACTGCTAAGAGTTCAGTTTAATGTTGACCGTCGTACAGGTCAGTCGAAACCGACGAGCGACCGAAGAATAGCTTCAAGATCATTCCTCGCCGTCGAAGATACATCCGAAACTTGGACGGGGTTCTGTGGATTCGGCGGAGGCGAAGTCCTCGGAGGATTTTCTCTCGGGTGGGTAGTAGATGATATTTCGTGAACTTGTACTTGTTCCTGGTTCGTATCCATTTTTGTGTAGCGTAACTTAGAGCGGAGTTGTTGTTAGTTGAAGAGCGTATAGAATAATGAAGCAGGAATTGTCGTGGGCGCGGTTATATAAAGAATGGTGGGGATGAAATAGAAATACCTGTTGAACACAGTCGATAGGTGTAACAAGTTCGAAGTTGTAGAAACGTAACATCGAACGTAAAATACTGTGAATAACAGTATCGTCAACGTTAACCCGCGGAGTTCTAGCCGAGTATAACGGGTTAAAACTTAACTTCTTCCTAACCTTTGTTAAATTCGTTTTAGTCTTTGAAACTGATGGTTTGGAATTATTCCGTAATATATGTTGTGTCCGTAAAAGTTTCAATTTCAAACATTGCGTATCCATCACAAGAAGTATGTCAGACGTGTAGGAGTGAGAACAAGACAGATGAACGAGATATAACGTCGAGCACGCGAAGGTGATTCAAACAGGACGACATGTGCTAATGTAAATGAAATTTCAGGTTAATAGCAATTAGACTTGTACAATGAAGTTGGCGAAACGTATATATAATGAGTAGGAAGGATGTGAACACCGCAAATGCGAGTTAATTAATGGTCGCGGTGCGATGAACAATCTCCATTTATAACGGCTATCGCGTGGGAAGATCCGTTACGCACGAGCACCCAAGCGGAACCCGTGTTCACTCAAGCGGAACCCCCCCCCCATAAAAAATGGAGATTAAATCCCCCCCCCCATAAAAAATGGAGATTAAATCCCCCCCCCATAAAAAATGGAGATTAAATCCCCCCCCCCTTCCCCCTTCCCCCACTCCTTCGGGTCAATGGCCGGTTATGACCGGTTGTTGACTCCATCTAGTTAAACTGAATTAAACATGGCAGCTCCCATGGAAAGTTCTAACCTCAAACCTTGGTTTCGCTCCGACTCCTTATTTGACTTTTATACCGCTGCGAACTGGACCGTACTGGAGTGAAAATAACCGTACCGCGCATGCGCTAATCCCTCCCACCATTGTGTTTCACTCCCCCTACCACTTCCCCCACCTCTCAAAATCTGAGGAGCGATACGAGCCTGATCTTCGCGTCAGTCGTCAACGAATTTTCATAGCGAAAAGTCGTTGGCGATTCGGTAAGAGGTTTCAAATATATAGTAGGCCTATATATATTTGAACTTCTTATACTACGTTGCGTTTTTTAATGCAATGTAGTGTGTGTGTGTGTGTGTGTATTAGTTGTAAGGTGCACTTATTTTAAGAATTAATATGCGCATTGCGATGTTAGTTATAAGTTGTGTTTAGCTTTAAGGTGTATTAATTTTTAAGAATATTGATGGTATTTTGGTTGTGTTGAATTATTTTGTTTTTAATAATAATCTGTTGTTTTGCCTTACAGCTAGATGATAGGGGGTAGATTAACTGTAAATTCAGAAGTTCCGTTGAACTTCACTTAGAAGGGGTGGGACATCCGCAAATTGCGGACTAGGTTTTTGCATTTTGTTTAGGAATATTATGGGTGGGTTTAGTTGGGTGGGTGTTAGAGTTGCGTTTCTGCATTAACTGTTCCAGTTTCCCTTCGAATTAACGGTTACGGACGGACCCGGACCGGCCCGTTACGGATGGACCCGGACGGGCCAAACAAAATTGCATCGATGGCCCTTGCAGAACGTAACTAGTGGGTTGGGAGTGGGAACCGTTAGGCAAACAGGGTGGTGGGAACAGTTACTACTGTTCCCATCACCTTGGTTTTTTATAAATGTTGAACGACCTTGACCCACTTTCGGGAGGGTCAATGACCGTTCCGCATGAGCACCCAAGCGGAAACCGTGTTCACTCAAGCGGAACCCCCCCCCCATAAAAAATGGAGATTAAATCCCCCCCCCCTTTCCCCCACCACTCCTTTCCCCCACTACTCCTTTCCCCACCACTCCTTCCACCTTCCGGTCACGGCCGGTCGCTAACCCTTCTCATTAACATACCGTTATAAAAGACGCACCGACTACGGCTAACGTTTTATTCTGATTCCAGACGTTACGCTGCGAATACAGACTTGTAACCATGTCATCTCTGCCTCCAACATCTTCTACTACGGCTTCTACCACGACTTCCACCACTACAACTTCTACTACAACAACTTCTACTACTACAACTTCTACTACGGTTTCAACTCCGGTGAAGAAAACTCTTCGTCTGAAAAATGTTCCTGCCTGGTGTAAGGATCAACTTCAATCCACGCCTTCAACTTCTGGAGCTCCTTTTCCTCCGGCCGGCAATAACGCATCTCGCAGCATATTTTCACCGCCTTCGTCTTCAAATGACTCCATGCCGCCACCGCAGAAGCCAGCTCCTCGATCTAACGAACCATCAATCGAAACCTTAGTTCACCACCTAAGTGCACCTGTTATTCCACTTTCACCAATGCCTCCTACTCCACCACTTCCAGTTTCTAAAGATCACACCTATCCTAAAAATCAACCACCCAGGTCTGCTCCTTCAGAGCGTTTCCAATTATTAAAAGAAGAGCGTCGTAGGGCATTTAGCCGCCCCACTACTTGCCCTGAAATGCTCACTAGGGGAATTAAGAAAGGATCAGCTTGTGGAAGGAAATGTGTTAAGAACGAGAGTTTCTGCCGTGTACATGTCGTTAAACATCTTTCCGAACCACAACTGGCAGAAACCCCCACTGTTGAAGACGATTCTGAAATAATATCCGTCAGAGGAGAAAGGCTTAAGAAAGGTTTGAGATATTTTTTTCTAAGTGTTGTTGACCACCAACACATATTGGCAAAATGTAACGGCAAAAAATATCAAATTAAAGTTTGTGACAATTTGTGTAAAGAGAAAAGATTTAACACTTTAGATTCTCAAGACTTTCTCCTCAGGGATAAAAAGGATCGTATTACAAGGTGGGGGCGTAAACAGTAAATTCACATAGTCTTTTCCAAATTTTGTTTAAAAAATAATGGGGGAGAAATACAATGCGTTATAGCATTGTGTTTCTCCCCCATTATTTTTTAACACTCTAAGTCCCGTGACCTACTTTTTTGAGGTCGATGTACAGTTATATGACCTCTCTGACTTGCATTGTTTTGGCGGTGTAGGTTCACATAGCGTGCAAGGAATTGTGTGTTAATGAAATATCATCAGCATTCAAAGAGAGAGACTGTTGTTTTGCAAGTTAATTAGTCTTCATTAGCACACAACAATTATCGCGTGAGAAGATCCGTTCCGCATGAGCACTCAAGCGGAACCCCCCCCCATAAAAAATGGAGATTAAATCCCCCCCCCCTTACCCCTACCCCTTCCCCTTCCCTTACTCCTTCTCCCACTCCTTCGGGTTAATAACCGGTCATGACCGGGACTCATTATACAGTTCCAGTTACGGTTACTCGTTACACTCGCTTTCTCATTCCGACTCCAGACAGCGATGCCGCCGGTCGAGACACCAGTTTTCCACGAGCACGTTGTTGACACCTACGAGGTTTCGGAACCCGAAGGTGACAACAACAGGCTTGAGATCCCATACCGGATCCAGTATGATGAAATTATTACAATTTACGCGGATCCCCGAAACCCTCGTCTGTCTCTTGATGGGGTTTTCAGGGAAATGTTGCAAATCATAGAGGATGGTGATGTGCTAGAAATAACAAGCTTTGTGACCGACGACAAAGGTCAACACAGCTTGTTATTTCAACAACCTCTGGGATTTGACGATCTGTACTGGTGGCTCGATCGTTTTTGCACAACATTGCGGCATGAGCCTCAAACAATCCCTTGCTTCCAAGCTATAGCTCATAGTTGGTAAGCGTTGCCTTATGAGGCAAAAAAACGGCCCTTTTCAGGGCCACCTAAGACTTGAATTTACGCATGTAAGCTACTTAGCTTACTTGCGACTTAGAAATAAGTTCTGCTACGCGGCCAGTTTTGTCCGTGTAGTAGTAATGAAAGGAAGGTTCTGTGTTAGGAAGGGTCAATGACCGTTCCGCATGAGCACTCAAGCGGAACCCCCCCCCCCATAAAAAATGGAGATTAAATCCCCCCCCATAAAAAATAGAGATTAAATCCCCCCCCTCCTTTCCTTCCTCCCACCACTCCTTCCCCTACTACTCCTCCGGGTGAATGACCGGTCATGACCGGTTGTCTACTCACTCGCTACTCCAGTCTTCATTCCAATCCGAGAGGTCATTACCGCAACAACGTAGCTATGACTACTCTATTTACATTATGCTTGCAAGAGATCCTTGCAAATGGAGACATGTTGGAATTTGCATTTAATGATGTAAACTTTCCAGCACCACTAAAAGAAGTTCTGTATTCCTTTTTTAAAGAAAACTTTGGATACATTGAATACTTTTGGTGGAAATTCCAAGATGGAACTCAAATGTGTTGTGAGTGCGGTTTGGCTGCAACAGATTCTAATCTCGGACTCTTTTTAAATGAAGGTGGAACCTACAAAGGAAGTTATGATTGGGCATACAAGTTCAATCTTCCAAATGATAAATGCGATATTTGCGCAAATCCTTTATACAAGTGGGTACACACCGAAGTCCCTGTGTGAGTTTAGCTCCATAGGGACAAACGGCCCTTTTCAGGGCCACCTAAGACTTAAATTTAGGGATGTAAGCTATTTAGCTTACATGCGACTTAGCAGAAATAAGTTCTGCTACGCGGCCAATTATATCCGTGTAGTAGTAATAGAAGGAAGGTTCTGGTCCCTTGACTATCGCGTGGGAAGATCCGTTCCGCATGAGCACTCAAGCGGAAACCGTGTTCACTCAAGCGGAACCCCCCCCCCTTCCCCCACTCCTTCGGGTTAATGGCCGGTTATGACCGGTTGTTGACTCCATCTAGTTAAACTGAATTAAACATGGCAGCTTACATGGAAAATTCTAACCTCAAACCCTAGTATACGGATCGGAATCACTCCATGCTATTGCGCATGCGCCAAGTCTGTATTACTCCATTTAGTGCTACTGCGCCTGGAAAGGCGAGTTCTCCGGATCGTAACAATCCATGCTATTGCGCATGCGCCGAGTCTGTATTACTCCATTTAGTGCTACTGCGCCTGGAAAAACGAGTTCTTCGGATAGGAACAATCCATGCTATTGCGCATGCGCCGAGTCTGTATTACCCCATTTAGTGCTACTGCGCTTGGAAAGTTCTAACCTCAAACCTTGGTTTCACGTTATTGCGCATGCGCCGCATCCACTTCTTCGTTTTATTTTTACACCGCTATGAACTGGACTGAATTGAACCAATCCCGTCACGCTCCCCCCACGCCAGTCTCCTCATTTGCATACTGCTATATAAGTGGAGCAAGCGTTGTTCTCTCCTTCATTCTGCTTTCACGTGCCGCACTTTTTGTTTTGTCTTTGACAGCATTATTGTGTTTTTAAAAATGCTTCCTCACGTTAATGAAGAGTTCAATCCTTCCGAATTTGCTGATGTTTACCATCAACATGTAGAAGATCCGATAGATTTCTACGATAGTAGCAGTGAGAATGAAGATGATAGTAGCAGTGAGAATGAAGATGATAGTAGCAGTGAAAATGAAGAGAATGAAAATGAAGAGAATGAAAATGATAGTAGCAGTGAGAGTGAAGATGACAATGAAATTCGCATTGAACTTGATCAACAAATGAGACCATTTTATTTCAATGAACTAGATCCCCTTGATATTGTAGACAGATTCATTTCGGAAGCGCACAAATGGCTAAATTTAGGATATAATATTATAATTGGTTCAGCTATTCTGTATCATGATAGTAAGTTCTTTTGTGTAACATCAAATACTAGAGAACGTATGCTGATTTGGCGGGGTGATATACTGAGGTGTCACGAGGAAAATATTAGCATTGGCGGCTACTTTGTAGCACAAGTGGGCTCTTGGGTCTAATGTGGCTAGTGTAGTGGCTAGTATAGCCACACAAACCTTCCCTCACCCCCCCCCACCCTATCCCCTCCCAATCCTTATTCCTTCCCCCTCCCCATTTTTAAAACTCATAAAAGGCGGACTATGAACCTCCAGGTTTTTAGTCTGTACTTGCACCGTCAAGATGAGTACTAGACTTGATGGTTTCACAGCCAATGATATTAATATATGGAGTTTGATAACAAACTTACGCATTAAAATTGAAGAAACAATTATGGCGAACAATGGGATAGGAGTTGTTGTTATTGTTTCATTACTAAGACATATTGATTATTTGTATGATATAAAAGTAACAATCAAGAATATTAATGAACTATTTCCCTGGACAATATTTATTCGCGATAAAGTTGAAGAGCAGAAAATTATAGTAGATGTGCTAGCAATGAAATTTAACCTAGATAGAGAAGAATAACTACAAAACGCTCTCCCCCCACCTTCCCTTATATTGTGCAAAAGAGTGGGGAGTAAAAGAATATAAGACTAAGAAAGCAATATATAGTTTGTTATTTGAGGTAAAAGAAGTGGTGAACAAATATGTTGTCTAAAGATACTCCATTTGTTAATTATTTTGAAGTTAAAAATGTTTATATCAGTACAGACGAAATGGAAGAAAACAATATAGAGGAAAATTATAACGAAACTGATAATTATTCAACGATGGATGAAGAAGAAATGGAACAGTTTGAACAAGAAATCTTTGAAGAAATGATAAACGATAGTGACGAAGACATAGTTAAAGAAGCAATTGATATATACATATTAGATTCATCATTGGATTCACCCATATCACCTTTACTGTCTTCTGAATCCGAATCCGAATTGGACTAAGGTAGTCCCCCCACTTTATTGTTTTTAAATAAGTCCTATAAATTGCGAATTTTATTATTAGTAAGTCAACATTTGTTGGAGCTGCATGTATGGTTAAGAATGTCTCCTAGAGATACTTCTTTTATACAATTAATTGAAATTGTAAAACAACGAAATATTACGTTAGTTGAAGAAGAAGATGAAGTTGAAACAACCGACATAATACAAGATCCTGTAGAAGAAGCGATAGAAGTAACAGAAATTGATCAAGAACCTTCAATGATGGAAGTAGTTGAAGCGCAAAATGAATCTCAAGATGTAGAAGAAACTGTTCCATATTCTGTTTTTTGGGATTTTGCATCAAATACTTTTGTTGTAATTCAAATTGAAATTAATAATCTTGAAGAAGTGGTGGGGGAAAATTCTCCCCACCACTAGTTTAAAGTTGGTGGGGGAATGTTCATAAATGTGTTAATTATTTGCGTAGAAGCTTATTCGTCAGGAAACTGTTGACTAAAAATGTTCAATCCTAACGCACCATCTTCTTCAAGAAACTGTCAAGTACAAACGTTTTGTGCTGTACCTTTTGAACCTTCATACTATAAAATGATAGGTATTCATGAAATTGCAATTAGTGATCAGAAAATGTTCAAAGTATTCTGTTCTCGACTTAATAGAACCTTACGTCTACCACCAAATACGTTCACTTACAGGCTACCCCTGATAGACAAAGATGATGTCAGCAAAATACCAATGATTCAAGTGAAATTCCTGGAAGATGGAATTCTTGTTAATTTAAGAGAAGTATATCATAATGAATATTCGAAAAGACTGGCTTTCAACTTTCTTAAGGAAAATATAGGACGTGAAAAATACCAGTATCCAGAACCATTTTACACATACCTTTTTGAAAATGGAGCAAGTGTAACAGTGGAAATAAGTATTAAGTTAATGTAATTCTCCCCACTACTAGCCTAAAGTTGGAGGGGGAAGTGCATAAATGTGTTGGTTTTCTGCGTAGAAGCTCATTCTTCAAGATATCGTTGACCAAAATGTTTCGTCCTATTCCTTGTGATCCAACCTCTTTGTTCAGGGAGAATCAAAGATTAAAAAGACTAGAAAAGGAAAAACAAGACCGACAAGATATGAACATGGAGTTTAATCGACTACAATTTCAAATACCCGGAATTGCAATGGGAGCACCGAAATTGAAAACTCTACACTGGGCTGGAAGTTACATCAAGTATTTAAAACTACAAGTCGAAGCAAAAGATTTAAAATTGAAGAAATTGGAAATGGAAAATCGGGAAATGAAGAAATTAATATCACACATGTCTGGTAATACTACAGTTCAAAAAGGTGAGGAGGAAGGAAAAGAAATATTAGGAATCTAAATTATCAAAACAATCCTTTTAGAGAATGGGGAATAGATCACTTTGTGGTAATGGAATAACATGCCGCTTAGTGATCTATTCCCAGTTCTCGCTTGATATCCAATGACCTTGACCTATATAAAAGTGGTGGGGGGAAAATCATATAATAAAAAGGTTTTAGATGTGACTATCAGTTTAAGTCTAACACGATGGATAGGTTGTTAGTTCTGTGTTTACAAGAAATTATCAATAATGGGTTTCTTTACCATTACATCATAAGAGCAAATGAGTGTGAAATACCTAAAGCAATTCGTGAAATGCTCATTGAATTTAAGAAAGAAAATTATGGATTTGCTATTTATCTTGCTTATACTTTTAAAGACGGTACAAAAATGTGTCATGATTGTGGAAAAGCGTCTGTTTTAGATTTTGATCAATTCCAAGATGATGGAGGTAGGTTAGTTCATTTTGTAAAAGCTCAAATAATGAAATTCCAAACATGTAATAAAATTTGCAACATTTGTGCACAGTGTTTGTTTGAATTTATTAAGTATCGTGCATTCAAACCATAATACCCCTTCCACGTATAAAGGAGAGGGGGAAAGTAGTGGGGGGTTATAGCTAGGTGGGGGAAACGTGTATAAATACAGGTTGTCTGAGGAGAGTTTTATTATTGTTTCGGAATTAAAAGAAACATAATGGAATTTGAAGTGCGTCATTACAAGATCAAATATGAAGAATGGACTTCAGTTGCAAATTTCGTATCGTCAAAAGAACAAGAACATAAGTTGATGCAAGTATATTGTTATATACATAATGAAGAAAGCCATCACAAAGTGATGAGCTATCTAAATATGCCTGGCGTGTCATCAAGAAGCCCGGAATTTATAAAATACTTAAAGGAGGAAGATGTGGACGTCACATTAGAAGTATGGTACAAAGTGTGAGAAACAAGTATGTATTATTATGGTGGGGGGAAGAACATATAAGTCGGTGGTGGGGGGAAGTGTGATAAAAGAAGCAGAAGTTTAGAGAAGAATTCACTTTGTACGGCAACAGTGAAAAATGGCTGATCCTTCTGCAACACCTGTATTTTCAACTTCAGATTGCCAACAAAATTCAGAATCAAAATGTTTTTCTACTCCAACACCAAACTACTATGAAGATCAACAGCTGCAAGTGTCTTCTACATCAGTGTTGAAAATGTCAAAGCCATATCCAAGTTGTATGTATGAACCAATAACACCATCTTCAGCAAGACTAAGAAAAAACCTAAGAATGAAAGAAAGATATAAGAGAGAAAAGATAGAATTGACAAAATTACAATTAATGGTGCCTACCATTGAAATTGGATGTAGCAGAATACAGACTTTACAGAAAACCAACGCATATTTGATAAAATTATTGGACACTATCGAAGAGTTGAAGAAGAATGGACATTCTCATAAGTAACATCTGCACACACGTTTCCTCCCAAAGAAAAACAACAAAAAAAGTATAAAAATTAGCAAAACCCAAAAAAATTAGATGTAGAATAGAGAGCGAGGAATAGATCACTTTGTGGTAATGGACTAACATGCCACTTAGTGCTCTATTCCTCGTTCTCGCGTTATATCGGATGACCTTGACCTATATTAGTAGGGTGGGGGGAAATTGAAAGTGGTGGGGGGAAAATGTATAAAGGACGAGCCTACTATAGTCGAATTATTCCGAAAGCGAACTTGTAACGAGTATGGACTTGACTACAAGTAAAGACAATAAGAAACAAAGGCTTCGAGAAATGGCTAAAGCAAGAGAGTCTAGAATAAAGTTTAAGTTTTACAGACTACAGAGATTGATTCCTGGTGTTATGTTAGGTGAAATACGAACAAGAACGGTGGACAAAGCGGCTGATTACATTAATGAATTACGTACAGAACTAATGATAAAACAGGCAAAAATAGAAGAATTGGAACAAATAATAAGACAACACATTGAAAATTCAAACAGTCAACCAATAAACTATGTAACAAAAGATTAAAATAAAAAAGGAAATGGATTTGGACTTTGGCTATTGATTGAACACTTCTTAGAGAATGGGGAATAGATCACTTTGTGGTAATGAAATAACATGCCGCTTAGTGATCTATTCCCAGTTCTCGCTTAATCTAAAATGACCTTGACATACTTATCAAAATATCATATAAGCCGAATCGCAAAAAGTTATTCCTCATTTACTTGAAATGGCTCCTGTGGACAACACCGATTATCCAAGGAAACCTCTTGTTGAAATATTGTATAAAATTCAACTAGAAGATTTAAATATGGAAGAAGAGGATAACATCAGTGAAACATCACAAGTAGAAAGCGTAGATGATATGGATATAGATCTAATAACATCAGAAGTTGAAAGCATCAATGATGTGGAGAATGAAGATTTAAGCGTAGTAATATCAGAATCTTCGTCATCGTTTGAATATGAAGAAGTACAAACTGAAACTCCAACTGGAATAGAAAATACGAATGAACAATCGGTTTGTAGAAGACTATTTTCCTCGGATAGTGAAGAAGATGAAGATGAAGATGAAACAGTGGTGGGGGAACCTTTATAAAAGGAGGAACAAAAGAGCCCATTTCATTTCTCGGCGAAATTTGGAAGAGTAAACATGTATCGTTGCGATAAATGTTCGGAATCGTTCAACGATAATATTCTATTAGAAATACATAAAGAACTATTTCACAACAACGCAGAAGAACAAGAAGAACAAGAAGAACAAGATGAAATTTTAGCAGGACCTTCAACTACTTTACCAAATCTACAAGTATTTGCATTACCTGGTAAAGTCATAATGCATCATAAAATTCAAAATGAAGACTTAAATCTAGAAGAATTTATTGAAGAAGCAAAACCAATTATAAGTAAAACTTTAAAAGATGAATTGAAAAGATTGAACTTTCTTAAATTTGGTTTATTACTAGAAGCTATGTTTATAAATGTACAAGAAGAATTATCACCAAGAGGATTCATAACAAAAAACCGAACCATCATAGGAAGTTCAGACATTGATTCAATAGTAGAAAATTGTATAGAAGAAATATTAACCAAACTTCAGGAACACGAAGGAAGAGGATCCGGATGGAGTCTTACAAGCATTGAAGGATTAGATATAAGAGTTCACAAACATGGATACGGACTAATGGGATCTAGTTATATTCCTTTGCCAAAAAGAATTGAAAATTCTAAGTCTTGTATTAATGTTCAAAATGAAAATAATGAATGTTTTCGCTATGCTATGACGTCAAAGTTTGTATTACGAAATCCATGTAGACCCAACCAAGAATATGAAGATGCAAGACACAGGTATAACTTTCAAGGAATAACGTATCCCGTTTCTACAAAAGATATATCAAAGTTTGAAAAGAAAAATCCCGGCACGTCTATTAATGTTTTTGCATTAGATAGTTCAAACAAAGTGTATCCTTTACGTATTGCAAAAGAAGAGCTACCAGATCATACGGATTTACTACTACTAACGCGAGGAGATGTGTCTCACTATGTGTACATAAAGAAATTTGACTCTCTTGTTAATAAGCAACTTTCAAAAAATAGAAATAAAAAGTTGATTTGCAAGAGATGTTTTAATTTTCAACGAGAAGGAAGACAAGGAAGAGAATGGTTACAAGAGCACAAAAGATTATGTAACAATAATTATGAAGCAAAGATTATTTTACCTCCGCAAAGCAGAGCATTCGTTTCATTTGAAAAAGTTCACCATCAATACCGTATCCCTTTAGTTGTGTATGCAGATTTTGAATCAACACTTGTTCCAGTTGAAGATGAAAATTGTGAAGCAAGAAAAAGTGTAAAGTATCAAATGCACAAACCAAACAGTTTTTGTTTAATGGTCAAATCAACATTATCAGAAGAACATTTAAACAGATATGGATTAACTTCAGAACCTCTAGTATATCGTGGTGAAAATGCGGAAAAAATATTTCTTGATCACCTATATTCAATAGCTAGAAATACACAAAGCTTATATACAGATATTGTACCAATGAAACCGATGGACGAAGAAGAAGAAATTCAACATGAAAATGCGACTCACTGTTTCTTGTGCAAAAATGATTTTACTATTGAGAATTATAAAGTTAAAGATCACGACCACCTCACAGGTTATTACAGAGGTGCTGCTTGTAATAAATGCAACTTGAGCTATCGTTTACCACTATTTATTCCTGTGGTTCTGCATAATCTCAGTGGGTACGACGCTCATTTTATAATACCTGAATTAGGAAGAGACGACGGTAAAATCGATGTGTTAGCTGAAACTTCAGAGAAGTTTATAAGTTTTTCCAAAGAAGTTGCAAACGTCAAATTAAGATTCTTGGACTCCTACCGATTTTTGCCGTCGAGTTTGTCCAAACTTTCTGAAAACCTAAGGAAACAAGATTTAATCGAAACGAAGAAGATTGTAAACAGCGATAAACTGGATCTGGTACTTCGAAAAGGTGTTTTCCCATATGATTACATAGACAGTTTAGAAAGATTTAATGAAACATCACTACCTCCAAAAGAAGAATTTAAAAGTAAACTGTACGACATGGATATATCTCAAGATGATTATGATCATGCATGCAAAGTATGGAACGAATTAGGATTTAAAACATTGGGGGAATATTCAGACTTCTATGTTAAATTAGATGTGACTTTATTATGTGATGTGATGGAAGAATTTAGAAATACGTGTTTTGCGTCATATGGATTAGACCCTCTACATTCGTACACTTCGCCTGGACTAGCGTGGCAAGCCATGTTAAAAGAAACAAATTGTAAAATACAACTTCTTACAGATATAGATATGGTGTTGATGTTAGAATCAGGAGTTCGAGGAGGATTGACGCAAAGTGTAACACGTTATGTTAAGGCAAACAACAAATATTTGCCCGATTATGATGCATCAAAACCAACAACATTCCTGGGTTATTTTGATGCAAATAACTTATACGGATGGGCAATGTCGAATCCTCTTCCATATGATAATTTCAAATGGATAGACCCAGAATCAATTGGAAACATAATGGATATACCGAAATATGGAGAAACGGGTTACATATTTGACGTCGATTTTGAATATCCCGAACATCTTCACGACGAACATTACGATTTACCACTTCTCCCGAAGACTGAAGTTTCTCCAACTGGAAGATGGCCGAAATTATTGATGACTTTAACCAACAAGTCTAGGTATGTTGGACACTACTGGATGATACAACAGGCCTTAGACTTGGGATTGAAAATTACAAAAATTAATCGAGTACTACAATTTTCTCAATCTTGTTGGTTAAAACCGTACATTGACAATAACACAAGAAGAAGAGCTGCCGCTACATCAAGTTTTCAAAAAGATTTCTTCAAACTAATGAACAACGCAATATTTGGCAAGACTTTGGAAAACAAAAGGAAACATAAGGATATCAAATTGGTAACTGATCCAGTAAAATTACAGAAATTAGTGCAACAACCAAACTTTGGTTCATCTGTAATTATTAATGAAAATCTAGTTGTTATTTCCATGAACAAGAAGTCAGTTGTAATGGATCGTCCTTTGTATCTTGGAATGTCAATCTTGGATATTTCCAAAACACACATGTACGAGTTTCATTATAAGAAGATGGTTAACTATTATGGAAGAGAGAACATTGGTATTGCATATATGGATACGGATGCACTAATTTACTGGATTAAAACAAATGACATGTACGAAGATTTACGCACCTTTATATATAAAGATGATTTCGACTTTTCAGATTATCCCAAGGACCATCCAAATTACGACAACGACAGAAACAAGAAAGTATTGGGAAAATTTAAGGATGAAACAAATGGTGTACCGATGATGGAAATTGTAGCATTAATGTCCAAACTATATTCATTTCAACTGTACATAAGCGAAAGGAATCAACATCAAGTCACAAAAAAGGCCAAAGGAATAAAAACCTCTTTCCTGAAGAAGAACGTACAGTTTGAACATTATAAAAGATGTTTGTTTGAAGATGTCGAAACAACTGCAACGTTCAACACTATTAGAAGTTATAATCATCAACTTTTTAGTGTCAAACAAACAAAGTGGGCATTAAGCTACAAAGATGACAAGCGCCATATTTTAGAAGATAAAATTAATACTTTACCGTTCGGCCACTACTCCCTGAACCCTATCGACCAGTAAACCTGTTCTTCGTCCTCTACCTTGTTCCTTTTTCCTTTCCGTAAAGAAGAGGGGACATGGCAAGCTCAATGCCATGTTTCCTCTTTTTTACACTAATATGAAAATGGCCTTGACCTATATTCAAACTATATAAAAGAGAATGAACTATTGTACGGATCAGTATTTTTACAAGCGGTGTAAAAGCAACACCTAAAGATGGAAAGTGTGAAGGACAAGATTGTAAATGAACTACATAAACCAGCAAGAAGAAGATTTCCCAGAAGAAGTACAGTTATTAAGGGAATGAATGATCTTTATCAAGCTGATCTAATTGAAATGATACCGCACAGTAAATTAAACAAAGGTTTTAAATATATTTTAACAATTATAGACTGTTTTACTAAAATAGCTGACGCCTTACCATTGAAGGATAAGACTGGTAAGAGTGTTACTAAAGCTATGGAAACAACGATACAAAGAAATAAATTCAAAATCAAACATCTACAGACCGATGATGGAAAAGAATATTTTAATAAAGACTTTGGAGCTTTGATGAAGAAATATCAAATAAATCATTATTCTACAAATTCTGAAGTTAAAGCTTCAATAATTGAAAGATTCAATAGAACATTGAAAGGAGCGATGTACAAACAATTTTCAAAACGAGGATCATACGTGTGGTATGACATATTACCACAACTTATAAAAGAATATAACAACAAATATCATCGTACCATCGGAATGAAACCTATCCAAGTAAACAGTGCTAATGCTAAAGTTGTATTACAACGCATCAGAAATAATACAACACCTAAATTGGAAAGGTTGCAACCAAAAAAGTTTAAGGTCAACGATAAAGTTCGTATAAGCAAATACAAAGGTGTATTTAGTAAAAGATATCTACCAAATTGGACTAATGAAGTATTTACAGTTTATAAAGTGCAACCAACTATACCTGAAACTTACTTATTGAAGGATAACAAGGGTGAATTACTTCAAGGTGGATTCTACGGACATGAATTGTTGAAATAAAATGTCGGTGATGTATATCTTGTTGAGAAGGTTTTACAAAGGAAAAAGGATATGGTTAAAGTCCGGTGGTTAGGATTCGATAAAAGTGAAGACTCATGGATTCCTTCAAAAGACTTGGTATAGTAATTTAATAGCTCATTGTGTGTTTAACCTTGACACAAGATGGAGATTGTACAACAAAAAGATCGATTTAATATCAATAATATTGATGAATTGACAGTTGACAATGATAAGTTAAATCATGGTAAACATGGTGAATTACTACCAAATACGATAAGATGTCTAATAACTGGTCCTTCAAATTGTGGAAAAACTAATGTTGTTTTTAACCTTATAACAAATCCTAAAGGATTGCGTTTTAACAATATATACATTTTTTCAAAATCATTGCAACAACCAAAATATCAATTATTGGATAAAGTACTTGCAAGTGTACCTGAAGTGAATTTCTACAAGTTTAATGCCAGCGAAACAATTATGCAACCAAATGAAGCAAAACCATTTTCTATTTTTATTTTTGATGATGTGTCTTGTGAAAATCACGACACTATAAGGAATTACTTCGCTATGGGAAGACATCATAATATCGATAGCATTTATATTGGTCAAACATACAGTAAGATTCCAAAACAACTCATAAGAGACAATGCAAATATGTTGATCATCTTCAAGCAAGATGAAACAAATTTAAAACATATATATAATGATCATGTAAATGCGGATATGACATTTGAGAAATTTAAAGAGATGTGCGGCAAAGCATGGAATGAGAAATATGGGTTTCTCGTTATTATGAAGGAAGAAGATATTAAAAATGGTAGATATCGTATAGGGTTGGATAAATTTGTATTTATGCGTTGAACTACCAGTGCTACATCTAGTTACACGTTGAACTTCACAGTGTAAACATGGCGAATCAAGAAAAACTATTAAAAGAAATAAAATCACTCAGTGATTCTATTAGGATGAAAAATCGTGCATTGAGGATGGGTTTAAGTGAAAGAGAAGAATTTCTAGAGACTACATTTAAACCTATTACGGAACCTTTAAAACAAATATCAGAAACTATTGGTAAACCTCGTTATGAAGGAGATGTTTTACTACCAGTTTCTAAACAAGAAGTACAAGCAATAAAAAAAGAAGAAGATGATGATTCATATACAAGTGCTAGTGAACAAGAAGAAACAAAAGAAGAAGAACCAATTGTTGAAAAGGAAGAAGAACAGCCAATACCTGAAGCTGAACAATCTATTCCAAATTTAACTCAATTGAGTAGCGATATATTACAACATGGACCTCTTGGAAGAAAATATATAATGAAAATGCTACATGACATGAAATCAAACCCGAATTTGAGTAGATCACATGTATACGGAGCAAGAATTGATGGGAATGAATTAAAGATCGGCGATTCAAAGCTTGAAATAACACAAGACGATTACATCATTATTGGTGAGCATAAATATAAAGGAACAAAAGGACTATATGAATTAATTTTTAAAAACATACCACTAAGATATTCATCCAAAGATTTAAGTGTTTTTAAGGAGATTCTACAAAATACTAACGCTCATAAAAGAAACTACTTAAAGGATGCAATGATTAATCGTTCACGTGCAACAAAATATAACATCGTTATAAAAAAGTTGTTTCCTCCACGAAAATTGCCAACATTACGTACTGCACCAGCGGTAAGACAACCACTGAAAAGAAAATCTTTATCACTTATGGATTTATCACTTCTTGAACAACATGGTAAAAAGAGTAAAGGAGATACTTCAACATCTGGCAAAGGATTGATGAAAAATCTATACAATACGAATGTGATTTACTACAACGACATCAATAAATTGGTTGATAGAATGAGACTATTGCATGAAGCCATGGAAGCCGGTCATACAGGTTTAAATAATGAATGGGTAGCTCTGATTGACGAACTCAGGAATCGCGGCATAATCGTATAATTATCCGCGGATATATAAGAGTTACAGGAGTATAATGTGTCAGTTCTAACATGAGCGTCGACAAGTTCGGACGATACTCCGCGTTAGGAGTTCAAGTTGGAGAAAACAGAAAAAGAAGTGGATTACCGCAAACACCCGAAGGTGACTATAACATAAATAATAAACGTTTAAAGTTTGTTAAAGATCCAGAAGAAGATGGAGATGCAACAAATTTAAAAACAGTAAAGGAGGAAACATCTACAAGTTTAAAACTTGACAATAACCAACTGTATGATGCAAAATCTCACAGGGTTATTAACGTTGCAAAACCAGTCAACAATGGAGATGTTGTTAATAAAGGCTATTTTCTAACTGCGATGGAATACGCTTTACTGTTGGAAAAGACTAAAAGTGGAAAAAGGTACAATGCTTTAAATTATAAAATAACTAATGTGGCAGATCCAACCGAGGATACAGATACAATTAATAAGCGTTATTTGCACTCTGTAATACCAGAAAAGAAAAAAGATGGATTTTCCTTCTATAAATATACTATAAACGATATTGGATATCCTAAAGAAGAAAGTGATGGTGTTAATATAAAATACATTAAAGATAATTGTATTTTATATAATAGTGCTGTTATTAATTGTCATGGAAAAGTGTTGTCCAATCTGGAAGATGGTTCAACTCCATCGGATGCTGCTACCGTGAGACAAATGAATGAAAGCTTGAAAAAAGGAACATCCGCTTTTGTTAAACAAAATCAGGTGGTGTCAAAGAAAGGTGATGAGTTTATGCAAGGAAGTGAAAAGTTTACCTTACTACAACTAAAAAATGACAAGTGGGATGGAAAAAATAAAAGATTGTCAAATATAAGTTTAGGCACGGAAGAACATGATGCTGTTATTTTAACACAAGTACCACAACTATCAGCTACTGGTGTTAATTTTATATGTAAAGGTAGACGATTAACCCAAGTTAAATCTGGTAAAGATGATCAGGATTGTGTTGTTGTAAAACAAACTATAGTTTTAGATAAAATAAATAACGTATATGATGGAAAAAATAGAAGAATATCTAACATATCAGCAGGAATAGCTCCGAATGATGTTGCTACTATTAATCAAGTTATAGCAACCTCTACAAACGATCCATCTGCGTATACATGTAATGGTAAACGTATCACATATCTTGATAATCCTACACGTAACAAAGATGCTACTAATGTAGAGTATGTAATGAATCTTGTAGGTAATGTAGTTATTGATATGCATAATCATTTGATTAATGCATCGATGAAACACAATAAAATCGAAGATTCTCAGAGAAACCAATGGATTAAAGATGAAATCATTGATAGATACCAGTAAAACTTATGAATATTTAAGTATAGAATACACAAAAAAAAGGATTCATTATCATAAAGTATTTCATAGAGTGAAGACGTTGGTTACATAAAACAGCATAATGAAGACCGTATCGCTCAGTCGTCGTCAAGACGTTGGCAAGAGAGGACGTGGTATAACATCAGCTGCATTATCCCTGCTCAAACGGATTCCTGTTGGTGCTGTTGTAAATCGAGCGATAGACGCTTTACCATACGAATTACATCTGCCCGGAGGTTATCAATATTGTGGACCTGGAACTAAGTTGGCAAAACGTTTAGCAAGAGGAGATCCTGGAATTAATAAATTAGATCAAGCTTGCAAAGAACACGACATAGCATATTCAAAGTATAAAGATTCAACGAATAGATCAATAGCGGATAAAATTCTAGCGGAAAAGGCTTGGCAAAGAGTAAAGTCAAGTGACGCAAGTATTGCAGAAAAAGCATCGGCTTGGGCAGTAACTACAGCCATGAAGACGAAAGCTAAATTTGGTGCTGGAAGACGACGACGTCGCAGAGGAAGACCTGCAAAGAGAAGAGCTCCCAAAAGAGGAGGAAACATTAGGAAGAGACGTCGTAGAACTCGTAAAGCAAAAGTAAAGAAAGCTTCTATTTGGTCAATGGTAAAAAACGGAGCAGGTTTATACCTAAGACCGTACCGTGTGTACTAAATAAGAAAAATCAATTGATAATTCCAAATAAAGCTTTAACAAATCATCAATTAAATGATTATGTAAAATGTTTAAAAATACCATTCTTTCGAGGAGTTTTTATGAAAGATGAATTACCAATTACAATATGGAAAAATGAAACTGGAATAGTAAATTTGGATTCCACCTATGGTCCAGGTACTCATTGGGTATGCTATAAAAAACTCGGACAAACCGTTTATTACTTTGACAGTTTTGGCAATCTACCACCGCCAAAAGAACTTCAACATTATTTTCGAAACTCCAAAAGTATTTTTTACAACTATAAAAGGGAACAACCTGACAATACTGAAATATGTGGACATTTATGTTTGGAGTTTCTAGCGAAGAGTGTCAGTCAGCTTTGAGATGTCATCGTATACAGTGTCCCTGAGTGGAAATTCATCCACATTGAAAAGTACGCTGTTCCCAGCATTGCGTCTATCCAAAGAAAGATTATGGGAAGCGGCATTACTTGATTTGACTACCTACAACTCAATTCCTAATGTTACGGAAGGAAAGAACAATTTACTACATTATTATGAAACTAAGGATGCTTCAGGAAAATATTCAGAATTGAAAATAATTACATTTCCAACTGGAGCTTATGAAATTGATGATATAAACCAATTACTACAGAAAACACTCGGAGAAGAAAATATCACCGTTAAAGGAAACAATAATACTTTAAAAGCAGAAATAACTTCGAAATACTATATTGATGTCAGCTTGAAACATTCGATTGGCAGTTTACTTGGATTTACAGATACAACAAAAAAAATCTTAACTCCTGGAACAACTCATTCAGGTAATACAACTGTAACAATATTAAAAGTAAATAGTATCGATGTAACGTGTAATATTATACACGGATCGTATAGAGAGGGAGTGAATCAGCATATTTTACATACATTTTATCCAACAGTAGCTCCCGGTTTTAAAATTGTTGAAAAGCCACAAAACTTAATATACCTACCGTTAAACACCAGTTTCATTTCAGACATCGTACTGAACATATTGGATCAAGACGGTGTTAGTGTTGACTTTAGAGGAGAAACAATTACTATACGGTTACACATCAGAGCGGCAACATAAAAGTCGACATGGGATTAACATTTAAACCGCAACGGAAGGGTCGGGAGCTCAGTAGCTCCTCGACATTGGAAGAGTTAACATCGGACAACATTCGTTTTCTACAGAAGATTGGATTGAAACTTAACAACGATGGATATCCTGGATATATCTCAAGGACCGACATTCGACGAAACACTATGGGAGAAGGAATATCACACGCACAACCCTTACACTTCATCAAAATTAAACAATAACGATGAAATAAGGATTC
This sequence comes from Neoaliturus tenellus, assembly GCA_030545055.2. Classification (NCBI taxonomy): domain Eukaryota; kingdom Metazoa; phylum Arthropoda; class Insecta; order Hemiptera; family Cicadellidae; genus Neoaliturus; species Neoaliturus tenellus. The sequence goes on from CM061536.1 coordinate 85,185,190, forward strand.
CCATTCAACAACAAGATATTTACACGTTACCGTGCGAAAGTTATTTGTACATTGAAGGACGAGTACTTAAATTGGATGGAAAAACTGCTTCAACGGTTCCTTTTATAAATAACCCGATGGCATACCTTTTTGATGAAATAAGATATGAAATATCAGGGGTTACGGTTGATTCAACAAAAAAGGTTGGTATAACAACGACATTGAAAGGATTAACATCATTAACACCGCATGAGAAAAATTCAATAGTCACCGCCGGATGGGTTGCCCCTGATAAAGACACTATAACACCAGCTTCCAACGGTCACTTTGATTTTCATGTACCTTTACGATTGCTTTTGGGATTTGCTGAAGATTACAAACGAGTAATAATAAATGTCAAACAAGAGTTGGTATTACTGAGATCTTCAACTAACAAGGACTTGATACTTGCAGAACCTGCAACTACAGAAGATAAACTAGAATGGCAACTACAGTTGGATAAAGTTGTGTGGAGAGTACCTCATGTAAGATTGGCCGATGAACATAGAATCGTATTATTGAGGAAGTTAAAATCTGACCGTGATATTGTAATGCCATTCCGAAGTTGGGAATTCCATGAATATCCTACACTACCTCAGACAGAACGACAAACATGGACCGTCAAGACATCAACTTACTTGGAACGAGCAAGGTATATAATACTTGGTTTTCAAACTAAGCGAAAAGATGTTATCACTGCAAATGCTGGTCAATTTGATCACTGTAAAATAAAGAATTGTAAGGTTTTCCTAAATTCTCAATTCTTTCCATATGACAATTTAAATGTCATGTTCAGCAAAAAACGTTTTTCCATTTTATACGATATGTATGCAAGATTTCAATCGTCATATTATGGAAAAACTAATACACCGCTATTATCACCTGACCAGTATTATTCCAAGGCTCCGATAATTGTAATCGATTGTTCGAAACAGAATGAATCGGTAAAATCATCAAGTGTGGATATAAAAATTGAAATGGAATTTGAAGAACCAGTAGCGGATGGAACTTCGGCATACTGCTTAATTTTACACGATAAAATAGTTACTTACACACCGCTAACCGGAATTGTGAAGAATGTACTTTAAGAAGAATTAGTACAACGTAATTGTATAAAGTTTAAGATTTAACAAAAAACATAAAAGAGAGAAAATAATGAGTAGAAATTTCATTATATCTTCGACCGTCGTATGGGAAGCATCGTTCGCAAGATGAGTTCTACTAACGGAGAAGAAAATACACCTCTGGTTGATGATGATAATAGTTCTGATATAGAAAAACAAGTTGAACGAGAAATGGATGAATTCCTCAAGTTTAACAAACATAAGAAGAAAGAAGAAGAAAAAGAAGAGGTTGAAAAAGAAGTAAAAAGAAAGAAGATTGAAGTTAACATTACAACAAATATTTTAACAGAAGTATTTCTTCGAATTTTCTACCCCATTTCTGCATGCATGACGAAAAATATATCAGTTGGAATTTTAAAAACATTGGATTACTCACCGATTGTTATTTTAAATCATGGAAATAAAATGGTTTCATTTACTGAAACTTCTTGGGAATCATTTATGAAACATCTACATCTTTTGGAATGTTATTTAAGTAACAACACATTTGGAAGAAGAACAAGATTAAGTTTATTAGAATCAAATATTGAAGTTGATATAGTCAAACATCGTGGAGGACATATCGTTCGCTTCAGAGATTTAACTAGACATGATGTAAAATTACATTTGACAAAAGAAGAATTTTACACTTTAAGTTGTACTACCGGTCCCGTCACCAGATATTTAAAACAACTAATATTTTCAAGTGCAATAATCAAAGACTATCTAATCGATACATTGGACAGACAACCTTTCGTTCCACTTTTATACGGTCCTGTGGATACTTCTATTTTTAATCGAATACCTCAAGAAGTGGATATGTGGAGACAATTGAACAACTATCACACCAACTTTAATATCGACGAAGAAGCGCAAGAAGTTAAAGAAGAACAATCGTGTATGTAGTCAGTTGCTGATGAGACTTCATCATGAACAAACGGGTTTCGTTTTCTAATACGCCACATTTAATGGATGTTAAAAGAGGTATAATTGAATTTCAAGCTTTTCGAGGTAATGATGGAAACTTTATTATCAAAGAATTAGTAATTTTGGATATGAACACATCTGTAGTTTATCATTACTTATTTAAACCTCCATTACCATTCAGTAGACTAACAACTAAAGCGAAAGTTACAAACAAATGGTTGAACAAACATTTTCACAACTTAAGATGGGATGAAGGTTTTATTAATTATAACATGATGCCGCACATTATGAATCATTATTGCAAAGAATTCAAAACTATCTACACAAGGGGATTGGAAAAAGCTAATTGGATACAATCATTTACAACTAACGAAGTGATTAATGCAAAGATGGATAGAGATTTCCAATGCTACTTTAATGAACTTTGTATTTCATCAAAGAGTTTTAAACATCGAAGGTCACAGTGCGCTTTGAAGAATGCTTACCGCCTGAATAATTTCCTTCAACAGAATGGTGGGGGTAACATCGACAATAAAAGCGAGAGCGCTACCATGACGCAGCATGAGTATTACTCGAACCTCCGAAGAGACAACATCTCCGACGGACATTATTATTAACAACAAGATTAACAATAACATTAAGATGGCATCGCAGAACTTCCTTCAGAATTTGGTTGATCAATTCAACGCTCATTCGAAGTCAACAATCTTACCAACGAAGAGATGTTCGGAACTAAAAGAAGAAAAACATTATATCATACATACAATCAAGAAGATGGACACTTCAGTGGGCGATGCTATTAATTGCACATTGAGCGAGGCGCCGTATACAGTTGGTGACGAACCGAAGTTTCAGATATTCCTACCGAAACGATTCGTACAACTTCTACAGAATGAAGATCTTCGTGTTATTCAACCCGGCGCACTCTATTTGGTTTCACACGGACCGAGTGGAAACAACTCAACTGAACTAACTATTCATGTAACACCTTCTACTAATTAGTTTGTACATAGTATTGTAAATATATGTGTTTGTAATGGTTTCTCAATAAAGATAATATAAAACAGAAAAGAAAAAATAAAAGAAGCAACATATTGTTATGTCTTTATACATAGCAATATGTTGCTTTTTTAAAAATTCCACGGGATGACCTTGACCCAATTTTGTGTGATAATAAAAGTGAAAATTAACTTGTGAAATTCATCAGTCTACGACTACCTTTCGTACCGTACGCATCTCGCTCTCTATCACTAAATACAAAACTTCAACATGTCCCTAAAGGTTAAGTGTGCATCTTACGATACCAACACAATTACAAGTTTTGAACAACTTGAAGATTTAACAAACGAAATGCGAGTTTTACTTACCGGTGGTTATCATTTAACTGTTGATGTTAGTGCTACTAATATAAGGATGTTTACTAAAACAAAATATTGCGATGATGAAGTATTTCTTTCTACACAACCTGCAACATCTTCATCGCCGACTGGTCAACATAACATCAAGTTCCACAAGTATTACCAATGTTAAATAACTTTTAACAAATAGAACTAAGGAATCACGTGATCAACGTCAAGTGGGGTGATATTTTGTAAAAACTAATCATTCGCTTCCCGACTGTCGCTGCGTCAACACCTAATTTTTAAAGATGTTATACAGAATGATGATTGAACTTGATGGAAAAATCTATGGAAAAGATTACAATACAGTTGAACAAATGACTGAAGATTTAGAAATATTAACTAAAGAAGGATATCAAGCTAAGTTAATTTTGAAATTTCCTGAAGTACATCCACTATCAACTGAAGAACTTATCGCTATGGCTAAAGCGGAGAGAGAGAAAAGGTCTGAAGAAAACAAACAGACAAAGTCTGAAGAAGATAAAAAGAAATAAACTTCTTAAGTATCAACATTCCTTACATTAGTAAGGTATAATTTTTTAAAACTTCGTTTGGATGACCTTGAAATTACCCCCCACCACTTTTTGTAGTACATAAAACTCGCTATTCAACACTATAAGCTCTTATTCTTTCACTGGACACAGCAGCGTCAACATGGAAGAACAAAAATACAAATACGAACCCCGTTACTGTTGTGAACAACAATGTACAGATTTAGGACCAATGATGGTGGACGGGTTAGCTTGCACTAAATGTGAATTCTTTGGATCTTGTTACTGCAAGTGCAAAACAAAACAACTACCGCCACCAGAATTGCGAACCTTCAAATTTTACAAATCAAGATATTTTCATACATGCTGTCCTCAAAGATGTTTCAAATTTCATCCTCTCGATCTAGCTCATTGTCAACGCACCAAGTCTCATCAAAATGATTTTTGTACACATATGATAATGAGATGTAAATACAGATCAGATTGGTATTCCGATCCTGTAGAACCATCAAATGTGTAAGTTCGGTTTTACAATATTTTTTAAAACTTCAATTGGATGACCTTGAGCTTTCCCCCACCATTAGTTTTTTAGATTTCCCCCTACCATAAGTCTTTTAGATTTCCCCCCACCATTTGTTTAAATTTTGTATCTTATTGAATCCACCTTTGAAATTATTTCACTTTCAACACTCCGACTAACAACATGGGATCGCCTTTCGTCAAGTTTCAACATATAATAACTGACAGGGAAGAGTTGGAGGAAATATTTCAAAATTTGCTCTCTGTCATGGATAGATATCCTATGAGATGGATCAGACTTGATGTTCATTATTTACGTCCTCGTGAATATTCTTCATCATCGAGTGAGGACGAAACAACGACTACTTCAGCTAGGGTGTTTCGATTTTCTTCGTCATCGAGTGAAGACGAAACAAGGGCTACTACTTCAGCTAAGATATTTGAATTGAAAGACGAAGAAGAGGAACTTAGCTATTTACTTAATAACAAGCTCATGCTCACCGAAAAATAGGCCTCCTTCCTAAGCACCGATCTTCATTCACTCACCGACTCTCGCACGATGAACAACTCTCCGTTGGCACGAATGAATTCTAGTTTCGAAGTAAATTCTAAAGAAGATTTGCAAGAGATATTTAATACTTTACACGAAATTGTTAGTAAATTCAACACTGTTAAAATGAGTCTGGAAATAACTTACGCCTGTCCTATTTGTGATAAGGTTGACAGTTCTGATGAAGATAGTTTGCTAAATCTTACTCCGCTAACACCTCCACAATCAGACACGACGACAGCAAGTACGGAAACAAATGGTGAGCAACCTCCTTCCCCCACCACTTCGTTGTAAATCAACTCCCCCACCGCTTCGGTGTAATTAAATTCCCCCCACCGCTTCTTCGTTTAACTAACGTTCCTCGCTTTAACTTCTCATTTCGTCTCCAACATTTGAACTATCGACATCACTTGCTTCCAAATTTCAAACACCAAATAACAACACTAATGATGGATATGATGGATGAAGTTTCCTTCGTCACAAGGATGGAAGAGGAAAAGATGAAAGAAGAAAAATTGAAATTGGAAATTAAACGATTGGAATTGGAACGGCAAAACCAAATCGAGGTATTCCGTTTCTTCAAGCTCGTCAAGTACGTCATCTGGGGACTCTGCCTCTACCTCATCCTCGTCGTCGGCGTTTGCTTTTACAACTCCATGTTTCATCACAAGAATTCAACCTGTATTGCACATTGATTGTATTTGTTTTTGCACATTGATTGTATCTGTTCTTTTTTTTACGAATAAAGTTCAAAGAAAATTAAATCCGCCTATCCCGCTATCACCGGGTAGTTCGACTCTCAGAACTATTTCCTGTGGTAGCGGGATAGGCTTTTTTAAAACTTACTCGGGGTGACCTTGACATACTTTCCGTAACCCACTTATCAATTTGAATTTCAATTTTGAACTAACTTTTAATTTATGCGTACCTCCCCCTCCTCTAATACATTCTCTAACCGACCGGAAGCTGTGTGCCCCGGCGCATGGCTTCCGGGGTTGCTGACCTGAGCCAGCGGTAACCAAAACACACTACTAACGTCCTCCATAAGAATAGCATAGGGATTCGAAAAAGTGTTATTTGAAAACAGTGTGTTTTAAAACATATAATATGTTACAGTTTAATTGTAAAACAAGAGACCAGATGATAGTATTGAGTGAATAATTTTTAATAACCAAATGACAAGAATATACCTAGAGTGGTAATACTATGATAACACGCTGTGTGGCTTTGAGCGACTAAAAATTCTACTCGGGGCATTACGGTACCAACCTTACAAACTATAACAAATTGACAGTTAATTTTACTGTTGTTATGATAATTCAAATTGTAAAAAAAACTGAATGTGTATGCAAATCATAAAATACATTCTGATCGTGACAGGGACGCAATGGGCGATGAATTGTGATTTGAGGAACACCGACATTAAATAAATTAAAACATGTTTTGGTTTTATTTTAAGAAGAAAAGTGTCAAATGATCATGTTGAGTGGAGATGATACATTAACTGAAACTTAAACTGTATCATTCAACAAAGTGTTTTATTCTGTTAGCTGAATTTTCCCATTAATATTCTGGTCATTTTCATAGATTGTAAAATTATAGATGAGACGTTTGTCCTGCATACTAGGAGGAAATTTAGCAGGTCAAAAACATTACAAAAAAAAAAAAAATGAGAAAAATTATCAGGATTATTTTCTGATATATTCTACTTTAAAGATTCTCCAGGTATAGTGATTTAAAAAAGTCTACTTTGTTTACACAAAGTCAAGATTTTTTATTAGGAGGGACGAATATTGACAATATGTGAAGATGATCTATTTTGAGGCGCTGTGTTTATATTTGGTGACTAAAAAATAATAAAAAATCTGACAGGTGCTAAAAAATCCATTAAATTTAAGGACAAAAAAGACAATGAGAGGGGTATGATACAAAGTATTGAAAGTTTATTGACTCTTAAATGGGTACTGAACATTCGTCAGGTGTTTTCTCATTGCCGCATTTTTATGTTACATTAAAAAGCCGTCATAGCTCAAAGGAATTATGATTTTTTTCAAATTTTTTTCATAGATATACGTTTAACAAAAGACAAAATGAAGCATTTACAAACGGGTAGCCTAATAGTACAGGATTGTAAAGAGTGCTTTGGGAGCGAATGGTCTTTTCTGTTCAAACGCTATTGTAAAAATATTATTTAAATTAAAATTTTATGAAAACTTTCGTAGTGAAGAACTACGAATCCCCTATGGTTCATGCCAGTGGCGGATCTAGAACATTAATAAGGGGGGGGCTAACCGGGGGGTCTGCGCTCCCCCCCCCCCCCCCCCCCCGATCGGCGGGCCAGACCGGAGGGGGGTTCGGGGGAAGTTTTTGAAATTTAAGTGTTAAAAATAGCAGTTTCATGTCATTTATTCACCCATCGCTTTGGAAAACAATACTAAATCGCCAATCCATTTTTATTACAAACAACAGTTTGGCCAATGTACCAACTTTCATTGCTCTTATTGTCTTATTATCATTAATATTTAATGAGAATTTCTTTTGCATCGAGAAGAACAATGCATACACTAACCTCAAAAAATTTGGTTCGTCTTTATAGGCCTATCACTAACACGATTTTAAAAAACCCTTGCATTTGGGTGGGCGCCAGGGGTAGACCGGGGTGGTCCCGGGCTCCGGTCTACCCCTGGCGCACACCCAAATGCAAGGGTTTTTAAGAATCGTGTTATCTTCGGCAAAATGAAGCCTAGAGCTATAAATAAAGTGTCATATTAAAGAAGAATAACGGTACTAATTTCCCTCTGTTACACTTTTGTAGTTAGTTTATTAAAACCAATAGAAAACTTCAGTTAAAAATCGATAAAAACAGATGATTTTAGACAGTTAGAGCTGAAATAAGAAATTTTATTTTAAAATTCTAAAAAGATAGCCGACTAGATCCTTTTTTCTACGTTAAAAAAAAGTTAACAGCCAATCTCTATCTTAAGAGGTTATTTTTAAAACACGATCCCCGTAAACCTCTGCATTTACAAAACTAAAAAACAGATGATTTTAGACAGTTATTACTGAAGTTAGAAATTTTATTTAAAAATTCTAAAAAGATAGCCGACTAGATCCTTTTAGCGAATTTCCCATAGGGAATAAGCTATTACCGTAGGTCTCATGGAAAGACCTAAGCCCGGGACCATGTTACTTTTTCGTTTTGAGGTGCCCAGAGACCAAAATTAATAGTCATTAAAAATTATATATATGTATATATATATATATGTATATATATATATGTATATATATATATATATATATATATATATATATATATATATATATATATATATATAAGTAGATAGTAATATGGGGTTCCTGGCTCACTTTTGGAGACAATCAAAAATCAAACAAATTTCACAGTTTTTCAGTACAATTATGCAATATTTTTGCCATTTTTGGCCAATTTTTAGTTTTTGTCAAATTGTCATAAAAAAGATGCAATTTTAATGAAATTTTTAATAAATATGCATAAATTTATATGAAGTTGTTTACAGAATAAAAAGTTTTTTAAAACCAGTAAAATTATAATTTTTTACAAAACCTAATTATAAAAAAAACCTTTTTTAAAACTAAATTTTCTTAAATAATTGTTTAACTATTTATGATATCATAACACTAATGTTATTTTTGAATTTCTCATAAAAATCTAATGTTATTTCATGTATCACATGTCCTAAATTGATAAGAAATAATTTAAAATCTTAAATATACGATTATAAAAATGTTATCAAATTAATAATCTTGAAATAAAAAGATAAGTATTGATTAATATGGAAAATAAATATCAGCAATGAAAAGCTCATCAAAAGTTAATGCATTTTCATATATTATAAGTTTCTGTATGATTAAAAATAATGTAGAAACCTTAATAAACATATTTTAGTGGAAAAACAGTCCCCACTGGTCAAAATTCTGACTTTTCAAATTCATTTTTATAAAAATGGAAGAGATAGATAATAAACTAATTCCTTATGAAAAGTTATTATTGTTTGAAGTAAGTTAAATAATATGATTTTTATATAGTTTTATAAAAACACTCATTATAGTACATATTTTAGATAGTTTATCAACAATTGTTCTGATGCTTATTCCTCTATGTAGAGAGACTTGACGTTACCTTGAAAAAATTTTCAGTAGATTTGGGTGTGGTCGTGTCATAGTCATAGTCTTATTAAGGTTATAGTTTTGTGATTTTGATGATGGATAATTATAAAATTGCTTGTGATCAAGAAATAAATGTATATACCAATGTAGAAGAAAATAAGATATATTATGTGAAGATGTTGGATATAATTAAAATGATTGAAGATAGTTGTATTGAAGATGTTCAGAAGCAAGGATAATAGAATATGGGGAGGTTGTCTCATTCACAAATTCAACACATTTGTGCTACGTCATCGGCCGACCCATCAGCTGGCTGTTTTAAATCAGATGTAAACTTTCTTTGTTTACATTTTCTTTGTTTTTGTTTTCCTTGTTTACTGTTAGTATTATGGTTAGGTTATAACGATAAAGAAAGTAATACAGATTAAATTTATTAAAATTAATATCAAAATTTGGTTGTGTGAAATGTGTAGGCTGTTTTAATTATTACAAATCCTAAAAGAAGAACAGGTCTTCAATTGTTATTACTAAGATTATTGAATTTAATTATATATTTTATTCGGTTTTGGCGTCCCGATAGTCCACTGTAATGAAGACCATTAAACACGATAACGTGCTACTGCGGCCGCTTTTTTCATTACCGCGGTATCACAGTTTTGGACAGAAGATATTATACAATCTTTGGTCCGAGTTTTAGGCCATTTAACGATGCTTAAACGGTACTGTAGCGATCGCCTTCCTGCGGTCCGATCTTCCTTTGAACTTATGTTTCACGGTCTGATCGAGTATATGGCAGATTAGTGTAAGCTCCGCAAAACTTACATCCAACTCGACTAGTCTACATTGAGTCGTCTTTGTGGAGTTTTACTGCAATAAATTAAAGCGCTACGATTGTAAGTGGTGCAAAGGGCTAAAAAATAGATGTACAGGGAGGCCCAAAAGTCAATCACGCTACTGCCGGCATAGTGTATTTTATTTCATGCATATTTTATTTCATTTCTGGTAAACTATCATCACACAAATGACACAATGTATAATAACCAAGAAATCCATACCCAATATCCCCATAGCGACCTGATTTTTGCAACAAACATCAATGTTATGAAATTTTTAATTAAAATACCTATAAAATTCATTGTTCAAAAATTGCCTGAGTTAGCCATAAGTGCACGGAACTCCTAGATGTTTTGGATGATGCTTTTTATCTCGGCCTACTGCAATGAGTTGTAATAAACTAAGGAAATGATTATTGTTGGATAAAATAATCTAGCTTTTAAACCTTAAAATGTAACATTTATATTAGGATTTAATGATGAGTAGTTTTTCCCTGCAAATATTTTGGCGACCTCGCACCTCCAGATTGGCCCCGTCCAGATACTAATCAGACTAAGAGTAAGACCTAAATTCACCCATGTAAACTCGTGTAAGTTTGAAGAATCTGAAATAAATTGTACGGTGATCAAAGTAAACAATCTTGAAAATATGATTTAAGACCTTTTTAAAATCATAATTTAAAGATATAATGAAATGCGACGGATAAAATATGGCATTATTATTAAATCTAAGGTCCCCGATTGAATCGCGCGTCTATAGCAATTAGTTCCTGCTGATTAGTTCCATTTTTTCTCACTAGTATCGCTAGGGCGGACAGGGTCGGCCGGTGACGTAACGATTCCAGCTGTTACTGTCTACATAGGCCTTATGGGAATGAGACAACCTCTTCTGTTTCTTATTTAATAGCCTTGGTTCAGAAGAAGGTTGCTGATGGTGAAATAGTAATTCCAAGTAAACCTAATAGTGCATTATGTGATATTTTAAAAACTAAAAGTGTGTTGCAACATAGTAAAAAGGTACAAACTAGTGCAGATCTACATAATAAACTTTGTAAATTGCTAGTGCCTAATATTAAAATACAAAATATTCTTTTACCACATAAAAATAATATGTCAGAAGTATATAAATTTTTAACTCAATATAATTCAGTAGTAAAGAAACATAATGCTTATACATTTTATTTAAATGCATCTTTTGGTTATTTTTTGGATGTTTACTTTAATAATTATAAAACTCAGAATATCCCATGGAAGTTACATATTAAACAAAGCTTTAATATAAGTGAAAGTTATGGAAGGAAATTAAGGATTGTTGGAAGAATTGTAAATAATTATCCAAAATTAAAATTATTAACAATTAAATTTGAACAATTTTACAAATTACATCTCAGTATACAAAAAATGTTGGAAGATCCAGAGTATAGTGATTTTTGGAAGGCATAGGACATTTTGCAATATATGAAGAAGAAGACTTATACCATATGATACTCAAGGACATAGCGTTCCGTGCCGAACGCCTGACTCATTTGTGATGTTTGTTGAATCTTCTATTGCATGAAAAATAAAAGTTATTTGTGGAAGACTTATACCATATGGTACTCAAGGACAAAGCGTTCGGTGCCGAACGCCTGACTCATTAATCAAATTGGACTTTTCTATGAAACCTACCAGCTATTGTGCATGCTCTTCAATTGGGACTTTTAAATCAAACATGCTAATTTGTGTATATTTTTGATTTGTGTGTAAAATAAATGAAAGTTGTTTAAAGATTAGAGTTTTATTTTCCTATACCAAATGAAATTATGGTAAAATTATGGTATAATTATGGTACAAATATGGTATTAAAACCTTAAAGTGATATATCTTTAATTCTTTTTAACCAATTTTTATTCATTTTGGTACACATTCTTATTGAATATTAAATAATGTTTTGACTTATGTTAGGGGTAGTTTAACCCCTTATTTTAAATATTACTTTTAAAAATTCTAAAAATCATCATATGATTCTGAAATTTTGGTAAAGAGTTAGTTTAATGTTTAATCACTTGATTTTAGTAAATTTTCATGTTTTTGGGTAATTGACCATAAATATCAAACCTTAATATTTTGATTATTTTTTAAGATATATTCATGAAATTTTATATGGTATACCTCTTAGGTAAGTATTATTTAATTATTTTATTAAACTTATAAACTATTTTATTTCAATTATATCATTTTTGATTATGTTATATTCAAGTAATTTTTCAGATACAATAATAATATAACAATTTGTTTTACTAGTAGCTATTATATCATAATCAAAATCTGCATTAATAATAATATCATTTTTTGAACTTGAAATATTTGTTGGATTTTTTGTAGTATCAATTACATAAATTGGTCTATTTTCTAGAAATTCTGTTGGATTATAATACATTTTACTACTATTATAATAAACTTTTTTATAATCTTGATACATTTCATACATAATTCTAAATTTTTCATTGAATATATCAAAGTTTTCCAATTCATCAGGGTAATAATGACCATTTAGTTTTACTCTTATATTTTTTACATACATACTATCAAATTTAGAAGTATCATATAACTGATCATTTGTTCTTGATTTTTGAAATCCAATTATAATAAATTTTGGATTATAAATATTTCTATAGATATTTGTTATATCCAAACTTAAATTCTTTCCTGTAATATTTTTTTGTTCAATGCATTGCCAATGATTAAAATGAAAATTTACTTTTTCAAATTTGCTTAGTTCATTAATTAATTGAATTTTACTTGTTGTTTTGTATTCAATTATAGGAACTCTAATAAAAAATTCATTAATTGTTATTTTACCTTCAGTTGGTAATGTAGCATTATCATAACTTCCATCTTCTTTTTTAGTTTTCCATCTAAAAATTGCATCATTATCTTCTGATCTAATAAATGTTATATTAAAACCTCCTTTGTATATTGGAATATTTACATTTTCAAAAAATCCTAATCCAAAATGAGATAAATTACCAATTGCTTCAAATTTATTTTTAAAATTTGATTCAAAACCATTATTTATTTGATTTATTTCTGATTTTGAATAAGTTATAGTGCCTTTAATTGTACTTAATAGACCAGGATATTCAATTTCATCAATCAATTTATTATGTTTTCTAACTTCAATTTTTGAAAATAAAAATGGAACAAAATTATCAATTAATTTTATATTAGCACCATTATCATATGCATTTCCATCAGATTTAGTCAATTTACCAGATATATAAAATTGAAATTTAGAAGTACAAAATCCATCTCCAAAATCTATATTAAATTCAGTTTTTTTATTAGGTTCATTTAAATGTAATTTAGATAATGGATAGAAATTTTTGTGTTCAGCTCTTTCAATATCATTTATATATTTTTTTGTAATCAGCCATTTATTAAGGATAAATTTTTTAAATCAGAAGCTTTTTTAAAACAAGTAAAATTTTTATGATTTAATGATGTCAAATTTTATTATTTTTATGTATCAATTTCATTTTTACTTTTAAAATATTCAATTTCAGTAGCATGATCAAGTATAAATTTTGCTGATATTTTTTGATGTTCTAAAATTAATTCCCAATTTAATGTAAATGCATAATCATGAATGAAATATTCAGTTAAATCTTGATATTTACAAATCAAATCAATAGAATCTTTTAATTGATAATTTATGAATTCAGTAATAAAATCTATAGTTAAATTTTGATATTGAGCAATTTTTTGCCAATTTAATTTATTTTGAAACAATCTCATCATATTAATACTCAATTCATATTTTTCAGAAATATCATCCCAATCATCTTTGTTTAATTGATTTTGGTTTCTGATAATGAATAAATCAAATGAACTGTATAGAGCCATTTATTAGGGAGAAAATTTTGTAAAACAACTTTTCTTTGAATTACAAATACAACATTTTGATTTAATTATATTTATATTTTTCAATTTTATTATCTGAATATCTTTAGAATTAGTTTTTTGTTTACATTTAAGACAATAAATCAACTCCATTTATATAAAATAAATTATTGTAATTTATCTATATCTCCTTTAATTAGTATTATTTCTGCATTTAATTCTTTTATTGATTTATTGACTCCATCAAATAGAAATTTTAGTTCTTTTTCTAATTTTTCTTCTAAATTTTCAACATGTTTTCCAATATTAATTAAAAATTCTAAAATTTTATTTAAATCTTTTTTAGTTTCTGAATAATCACTACCAATTTCAATAATTGAATCTAAAACTTCATCTAATTCTGATTTAACTATAACATCATATTTATTTATACTTGGTTTTACATTAACAATTCTTTTACCATTAATATTTATATAATTTTTTGATAAACCAATAGCATTTACTAAATTTTCAGTCTTTTTTACATGACTTTTAAAACTTTTACTAAAATTATTAAAAAATATATTTAATTTAGAATTTATATAATCTTCTTTAATATTAATTGGATGTTTTTTCTGTCTACCAAACAGATCAAATATATTTTGTGAATCCATATTTATTAAGGATTAATTTATTTATTATGTTATCAAATTTTTTATTTTTATTTATTTCATTTAATATAAAAATACATAAATGACCACAAATTGGTGGATCATTATAATTTTGAATTTGATTATCATTATAAAATATATTATCTTTTCCTAAATATTTAACTAATTCTATTGGTGGTTTATTAATTATATTTCCATATGAATCAAAATAATATTTAATTTTATCTTTTTTATAATAACAAACCCAATGAGTTCCATTTCCATCAAATGAATCTAAATTTATAATTCCACATTCAAATTTATTAACTTTATTAGGTAATATATCTCTCATAAATACACCTCTAAAATATTTTATATTTTTACACAATTTTTCTAATTCACCTAATGTTAGTGGTTCAAAATTTTTTTTATAATTTTGTTTCATATATTTTAATGTTTTTTTATCTAAACCAGATCCTTCTACATTTTTTAATTCATGATCTAACCAATCAACAAAATTTCTAAATTTAGGAATTATAGATTCTTTTACTACTTTTGCTCCCTTTCTAACATTTGGTGTATAATTTTTAACTATAGGTATATTATCAGCAAAATCTAAAATTTCTTTTAGTAATCCACCATTTTTTATTTCTTTTAATTGATTATATGAAAATTCAAATCTTAATCCTTTATTTAATTTTTTATGTTTATTTAGTTTATTAATTTGTCTTTTAGATAATAATATAATATCTTTTCCATTTTCATTAAATTGATCAATATTAAATTGAATTATAACTGATCTTTTATTTTTAAATGCTAATTTTATTTTTGATTTTTGATTATCTGTCAAGTTTATATTTGTTTTTTCCATTTATTAAGAAAAAAATTTATAGTTTTTTATAATATAGATTAATATAATTAATAAAAAAATTTTATTAAAATTTTAATCCTACTTCTAAACCCATACCAAATTTTCTTTTCATCCACATAGCACCTGATGTTGGCAATGCAATTAATCTTTCACCAATTCCATGATCATTTGATGTTACTATATCCCATGCTTTATCTTGTAAAATTTTATCAGCTATTTCATTTCTAGATTTTGTATCTTTATGATCTCTATAAAATAAATCATGTTCTTTAGCAGCTTTATCTAAATCATTTATTCCAGGATCACTTCTTTTTATTCTTTTATTTAATTTAGTTCCAGGCCCTAGATATTGATAACCAGGTACATGTAATTCAAAAGGTAAATTATTTATAACATCATTTAAAATACCTGATCCATCTTTTAATAATGGTGATGAAATATTTGCCAAAATTCTTTTTAAATACTTAATTCCTTCAGGTTTTTCAATTAATTCATCTAATTTATTTGATATAAAGTCTTTAATTGCTCTCTTTTCATTTAAAAAATTATTATTACCAGCTTTTTCTTGTGCATATATATAATTAATAATATTATCTAATTTATTTAAATCATCTATAAATCTATATTCAATTTTATTTTCTGTATATTGTCTGATTCCTGAACCTTCAATTTCACCTTTTAATTCCCAAATATGTTTAATTAAATTAATATATTTATCACCTTTACTAGATTTTGGTTTCTTACTATTTGGATCATTATTTTTATAAATTGAATTAGTTTCCCATAAAATCTTTGAATAATTATTTAAATCATCTTGTGTATATAAATTATTATCTGGTTTCTTTTCATAAGTTAACAATCTCCATAATCCATGTGTTCCATTATATTTTTTATCATCAATTATTAAATCATCATTATCAATTACAGTTATTTTATCACCAATCATAAATGATTTTTTTATGTTTATTCCAATATAAACCAAATTTATCATCTTTTGTTCTTGGTAAATATTTTTGTGCTAATGGACCAATAATTTTATCTAATGTTTGAGGTGAAATTAAATTTGGGTCAATAAATGTCGATCCTTCTTGAATTATTGGCTGTCTGATTGGTCTAAATGGAGTACTTGAAGGTAAATTAATTTCTTCAGTTTCTGGTATTGATATATTAGCAAAATTATTAACAACAGGTACCAATTCCATTAGGTTTTTATTTTCATTTAAGACTTCACCAATTTTATTTTCAACTTTACCAATTGCTGATGTTATAGGTTCATACGCTTTTTGTTTAATTTTTTCATAATTATCTTCAATTTTAATTTGATTTTTAAATTCTTTTATTAATTTTTTCTCAATATCATCTAATTTTTTAGCTTCATTAACAGATATTTTATCCATTTATTACAAAGAAAAATTTATGTTCAACACAAATCATGTTAACATAAACACAAATCATATTAACACAAAACACAAATCATGTTAACACAAACACAAATTATGTTAACATAAAAACAAATCATGTTAACACAAAACACAAATCATGTTAACACAAACACAAATCATGTTAAACACAATTCATTTTACTTTATTTCTGTAATTTTCATTAAATATATAAATACTAATGAAATAAATAATACTAATAAAATAAATATTCTATCAATTATTGAATCAAACATACAACAAGCCATTATCATTATTTAATATCAGAAAAATTTTTCATATATTTTCCATCATTTGATTTTTTCAATAAATTAATAGTTAAAAATCCATAGTCTTCTTTCCAACAATCATTACAAATAGTTTTAAATTTATCAAATTTCATATCAGATCCAACAAAATTATTATATATTTTTTTCATATAATGTTCATTTTGTTTAAAGATGCATAACATATTTAAATTATTTCTAATTAATTGCATATCAACTTTTGAATAACATTGTGATAAATAAATACATGATATATTTTTATGTCTACCCATTATAAAATATTCTTTAATTTTATCTTGTTTTTCTAAAATACAATCATCAAAAACTACTAATGAATTTGGTTTACATTCATTTAGTGG
The DNA here is from genome assembly GCA_030545055.2 of Neoaliturus tenellus. Classification (NCBI taxonomy): domain Eukaryota; kingdom Metazoa; phylum Arthropoda; class Insecta; order Hemiptera; family Cicadellidae; genus Neoaliturus; species Neoaliturus tenellus. Next base: position 85,202,623 of record CM061536.1, read on the forward strand.
AATCATATCATCACATGAAAAATGAGAAATTTGTTTATTAATATTTGATTCTATATTTTTAAATCTTTTTTGTAATAATTTATAAGATGGTTGTTCTAATGATTTACTAAAAATATATAAATTTGAATATGGAATTAATCTTTTATAAATAAAATTTAATAATAATGTAGTTTTACCAGATCCACTTGTTCCTATAATTAATAATCTAATAGGTTGATCATTTTTATTATTTTTATCATATGATTCTAATTTTATATTATCTTTTTTTTCTAAAAATTTCTCCATTTAAATAAGATGAAATTATTTAAAATAATTGGTCATTCATCCAAACTAGAATTAAGATTAGAACATCCAATACATTTAGATGGAAAATATAGTATTGGTTTAAGTGGATTTTATTCAGATAATTTTATATCAAATATACCAAATGATTATAAAAACTGTTATGGATATTCTATTAAAGATGAAGATGATAAAATTATAGATCAATATTTTGATATAAATAAAGGAAATTATACAATTGAAGAAATAAAAAATATTTTTATAAATAGTTTAAAAGAATTTAAAAAGAAATTTAATAAATTTGATGAAAATGATTTTATGTTAAAAAATGATGGACCATATATTATAATAAAATCTCCTGTTAAAATTATAGTAACAAAAATTATAATTGATTTATTAGGATTAGATGATAAAATGATTGAACCAAATGTATTAACAAAAGGAATAAAACTACCAAAAATTAGACCTTTTGATGTTTTTGAAATTCATTGTAATTTAGTTGATCCTAGTTTTGAAAATCATAAAGATCTTTCACATTTACATAAAGAATCAGAAATTCTATATTCATTTTATCCAAATGTTGAATATGGATCAAAAATTTGTGAAAAACCAAATGAAATTGATTATATTCCTTTAAAAAATATAAATAAAATTCAAAATATTGTAATATCTATTCAAGATAGTGATGGAAATCTAATAAATAATGAAAATATTAAAAGTATTGTATATTTAAGATTAAAACAAAATTTGTAATATAAAATTTATCTACATAAATAATAAAAACAATAATTAATTTAATTAACAATAATTTTATATTTAATAATAAATTAATTGTATTTAATAAACAAAATAAACCTTGGTTTAAAAAAAGATATTTGTTATATTTTAAAATATAAAAATTCTAGAAAAGTTTTAATTGATAATGTAAAAGAAAAATATATAAAACTTAAAAAATATCAAGTGTAACCAACAGTTACATTTACATAATGATGATAAATTAATTTACATAAAAATTATAGGTGTCACAAATTATGACACCCTAGAAATTGATGTACAAACATGTTTTTCAGATGCCCTAAAACAGGGCGTCAATAAAATAGATAATAAAACAATGTTTATTAATGAATCTGGTTTATATTTATTAATTTTAAAATAAAAAAAGTAGAAAACAATAAGGATAGATTAAAATTTATAGATATTTTTAGAGGGGACAATTTGTCCCCCCTATCATTTAATGAAAAACATACAAAACTTATTAAAATTAGGTAGGACCCAAAATGGGTCCCATATAAATTAGAATATTTATTTTAAAATTTTAAAAGGAGGTAACCTTATTATACAATAAAATTTTAAGGGTAACAAAATGTTACCCTTCTTAAACATTCAAAAATATTCATAAATATAATAAATTATATACAAATTTGAGACCCGTCTTAAAGACGGGTCTTACTTATAATGATAATAAAGTAAAATTTATAGATATTTTTATGTTAGATATTCAATAAATTATTGAATATATTTCAATTTATTAAAGAAAATATTTAAAAATATACATAAAATTATAGTATAAATTCAATATCATATGGTTATAAATTATTAATATAATTTTGATCATTTTCTTTAAAACTTTCTTTAACATAATTTTTTATTATATTTATAAATGGTTCTATTATAAAATTAAACTTATAATGATATACAAAATAATTTTTATATTTAAAAAGATATATTAAAAATTGATTTGATACTTTAGTTTTAAATAAATATAATTTTATATCAAAATCATTATTTATTAATTCTTTTGGAACAATTAAAATTTCCATTTATTTATAATTATTTTTATACCCCCAAGGTAATGTATTAATTTTATTTTCACAAATAAATCTTTTGTCATCTCTATTACTTAAAGCTAATTTATTTATTGTAATTGTATATAGTTCATGTTTAAAACTTCTAATACAAGTCATCTCTCTATATTGTTCTTGATCATCAAATAAACATTTCTTAAAATCATCCATATGTAATGTTTTATCAACAACACTTTTCTTGATTCCTTTACATTTTACAGGATTTTTATTATTAAATTCATAACTATATAATTTTGATCTTAAACCACAATATTCTTCTAATATTTCACCATTTAACTCATCTTTAAATTTACCAATTATTTTTTTATTCTTTTCACTATAGCATTCATGTTCTTTCATATAATCACTTGTATCAAATTCATTAATATTTTCTTTAATAATTTTATATGGATCCTTTTTAAATTCTATAAAATAACTGTCTGTGTCCATATATAATAACCTTATATTTGGATCAAACTTCTTTAATTTTTCATAATAAAATTGATACATATGTAATTTTGATAAATCAAGTACTGAAAATCCTATATAGATTGGTTTGTCAAACTTAACCTTTTCTTTTATCATATGTGAAGCAATACAGTCTTTATCAAATATACTAAATGTTTTAAAATTAGGTTTTTTTGCTTGTTTTAATGAAAACTTTTCATCACCTAATTTAATATCACATCTATTTCTAACATTTTCCATAGTCTTTCCAAAAACACTATTATTCATCAATTTAAAAAAGTCTTTTTCAAAGTCTGATGTTGATTTGGATCTTAATTTAGTATTTAATTCAATATATTTTTTCATATAGTCATCTTGATCAAATGCTATAACTCTATTGACTTTCTTTAATTTTAATCCTTTTTGTAGATAATATTTTAAGTTTCTTGAATGAATAACATAATCTTTTTTATCAAATAATGTTGTGCAAAGCTTATTATTATAATGTTCAGGTGCTAATGGTAAATCTTTATGATCATCATGTAATTCAATAGGATATTCTAAATCAACATCTAATATATATCCATATTCATCATTTTCATCTAATTCTAATATTGTTTCTTCCCATTCATTTAATGTATATGTATTAGGATTCATCCATGTTATATCTTTATAAGGTAATTTTTGACTTAAAGCCCATCCATATAGATTATTTGCATCTATATATAACATATAACTTTCAAGTTTTGTTTTATCATAATTTTTTGTATATTTATTGTTTGCTTTACAATATCTAGTTATACATTGTGAAATACCACCTCTAATACCTTTTTCAATCATTAAATACATATTATAATCACTTATTAATTCTAGTTTAATTTTTGTTAATTTTAACATAGAATCCCAAGCTAATGATGGTGATGTTAGATAATGTGCTGGATCTAATTGATAATTTTTCAAACAAACAGATCTAAAATTTTCAAATATATCAGCTAATAAAAGAACATCTTGAATATTATATAAATCTGAATAATTACCTAATGTTTTTACTTTTAATTTATTTCAGACTTTTATATAATGTTTATAATCATCATCACTTATATTTTCATTAGTTAAACAACTATAAAATTGATCTTTTTCTAATATTTTATCATAGTTTAATTTTTCAACATTATCAATAAATTCATATGGAAATATACCTTTAGAAGTTAATATTTTTAAAGTTTCATTATCATATTCAATTATATCATTTTCTTTTATAAATTTATTTATATGCTTTAATTCTTTAAGATTTTTAGCTAATTTTTCAATTGATGTAGCCATAAATCTAAATGTATCTACAAATGAGAATTTTATAAATTTTCTAGGTTTATGACCTCCAAACTCATAACCATAACCAGAATTTACTGAATAGTTTATATATTTTTCATCTGTATTAGCTAACAAATCAATTTTACCATATTTTTTAGCCAATTCTTTTATAAACAAATGTGTATCATAATTTGAACTATTATGACAGAATATAGGAATATTTTGAGGGAATTTTAGACTTAAATTACAATTAAAATGTGCAGCACCTCTAAATTTTCCTGTTAAATGACAATGATCTCTTACTTTTATTCTTTTATCATCATCAAAACCACTATTTTCACAAATATGACAAATATTTGTTTTCTGATAATTAATTTCTTCTTCAACAGTTAAATTCATAGGCTTTTTATTTTTTGAATTATATTTTTTAGCTATATATTTTGAAATTTCATCTAAATATTCAAATAATTTATTTGGTACATTTATTATTTCCTCTTCATTTTTTGCTCTATAACAAATAGGTTTATACATTTTATTAGTTACTCTAGATACTAAATAGATTGTAAATCCATATGGTTTATGTTTTTGAATTTTATTTGTATATGAGCAATTTGGATTATTTTTACAATTATCAATCTTTTCTAATATACTTTCAAAATCCATATAAATTACATATGGATGTTCAAACTTTTTATAATAATTTTTAAAACTTACAGTTTGACCTGGAAATGGCATTATAGGTCTACAAGGTTCTAATGATTTACATATTTCTAAATGATTATTCAAGTCTTTATTTTTGTAGAAATGAGTCAAACATCTTCTACAAATATATTTTTTTGTTTTATGTTTTGATAATTGAGAATATACCAATTTATTTAAATCTGTTATTAATATATAATGACAATTATTACCAATTTTATAATATAATAAATCAATTTCTAATTTTACATTATAATATTCAGATATTTGTAATGGCACTATTTTTTCATCTTCATCAATTCTATAAATATTTATTGACATTGATGGATAGTTATATTTAGAGTCAAACGATCTTTTTTCAAATAATTTAATATCTTTCAATGATATTGGATAATCAAAACCTTTAAAAATATCATCATTTATATATTTTTGATATTGTTTAACTCTTTCAGCATTTTTGTTTGGTTTATCAATAGCACATCTAATTGCATAAATAAAACAATATTCATCTTTATTTTTAAAATTTACACAACATTTTTTATTCTTAATTTCATTTGGTAATTCTATATATGATCCAGCATTTAATGAATTATTTTTAGATAATTTTAGATTTAATTCAACACATCTTTTTAATGACCAACCAGAGCCTTTTGATGGTTGATTTAGTTGTTCTCTAACTATTAATTTCTTAAATTGATCATCAATAAAATCATCTATATTTAAAATATCTGAACTTTTTATACAAAAATACATATTACTATTTTGAATTTCACCATTTACTAATTTTCTTTCATATTCACATTCTAAAGCCATATGTCCTTTAATATTTTTGAATTTTTGTTTTTCTATCAATTTTTTTATTTCATTTCTTTGAGTTTCTAAATAATCATTAATATCTAAATCATCATTTGAATTTGTTAAAATATAATCTTGAAAATATCCTTTTAATGACGAAGCTTCTTGAATATTTATTATATTTTCTTTTGGAATTGGTTTATTTTTAAAATAATCATTTAATAATCCAATCAATTCTTTTCTAGTTTTATTAACAATTTTAATACTATTTTTAATTGCTAAATTTTGAATATATTTTAATGATCTATATTCTAAATTATTTGGATTTTCTTTAATTTTATTTAATCTTTTAATTAGTTCATCTCTAGATAAATTTTCATAATTTTTGACAGATAATTTTTTTGCAATTTCATTTAATTTTTCTATATTAAATAATGAATAATTTGTAAGATCAAATGTTTCTTTAATATTTGTTAATTCATCTAAAGTTTTATTTTTATAATTATATATATTATTATTTTTACACCAATGTTTTAATTCAAATATTTTATTATCATATTTTTGTTTATTTAATAAATGCTTAGATGAGCTATAATGTCTATCATAATTTTTATATAATATATTTTTATTACAATAAGGACAATTAATATTTTTATTTCTTCGTTCCATTTATTAGGGAGAAATTCTTTATTTATTAAAAATAATTTTTACTTAAAAATAAAACTCTTAAAAATATAAGAAGTTTTTCCACTTTTACTAGGTAATTTATAATTTAAATCATATATTTTTAAATAAAATTTGAATTTTTTTTAAATAAGTAAAATTTTTTGTTTATTTTTTATTATATTTTTAAATTTTCTAGTTTTGGTATATTTTTCTCATGAATTTTAGTTTCTAAATGTCTTGAATAATTTTTAGTCCATTTAATATTTCTTCCACATTCACAAAATTGTGGTTTTAAAAACATTTCTCTAATACATTGTATACAAATTGCATTTTTTCTATCTTTACTATAATGATAATTATTAAAATTTGAAATATCTTTAATTTCTTTACATTTATGACATTGTTTTTCATTTAATTCAATAACTTTAATATTATCATATAATTTTTTATAATACACATCCTTACATTCTTTACAATAATAATATAACCCATCTTTATTATTTTTGTATTTATAAAATTTAGATATATCTTTATATAATTTACACCTTAAACATTTCTTTTCCATTTATATAAAATAAAATTTACAAATTGGTTTTTTTCAATTCATATTCATAAAAATTTCCAATAATATCTTCATTATTTTCATCTTTTATACTATATGTAACTGGATTTGTATTATTAATTTTAGAAATTATAAATATTTCTCTAGACCAATTATTTTTATATTTATTAGAAAATGTTGATTTTTTATTTCCAATTCTAACTCTATCATTTATTTTAAATTTTGATTTAGTTATTATTTTTGGTGGTTTATATTTAAAAACAGTATCTAATAAATCCTTTTCATTATTTTTATTTACTTCAATTGGTTTCATTTTAATTGTTGAATGATATGAATTATTATATTCTTTAACAATTTTTGGTAAAATATTTATCCATCTATAATTTTTATTAATTTCAAATTGTATTTTCTTTTTTTCATTTTGTGTTCTATTATACCTTTCTATTATACTTGATTTTTCTTCATTTTCTGTATGATACAATTTAATATCATATTTATTTAATATTTCTTTGAATTCTTTATTGATAAATTCTAATCCTTTATCTGTATGTAAAAGATTAGGTGATTTATGATTAATTTTAATTGCATCCTTAATTATTTCTTCAAATGCTTTAGAAACTGTTTTTCCATCTTTTTTCTTTAATGGTTTTGACCAAACATATTTTGAGAAAGTATCTATCACATTTAACATATATTTATAACCATCATTTTCTTTTTCATAATTTTTCATTACAATCAAATATGCTGCCCATAAATCATCAATACCTAATGTAATTATTTTTCTTTTTAGAAATTTCTTTCTGATTGGAGCATGAATTTCATTTGCTTCAATTATTTGTTCATTTTTAGTTAATTCTTTTTTAATTATAGGTTTAACTTCTTTTTTTAAAATTTTGCTTTTATTTGTTTTACAAATTGAACATTTAGTAGCAATTCTATATAATCCATTTTTCATTTCAACAATTTGTGGATTAATATTTTTAGTTTTTTTCTTACACTTGTGACAATGAATTGGTTCATTCATTTATATATAAAAAATATTTTATACATAAATGAATTGATTCAATTCATTTATGTATAAAATATTTTTTTAATAAATGGATATGTGTTATAGATGTCATAATCAAACTAATTTTACTATTATTGGAAATTGTGTAGGATGTAATATATGTAAAAGAATTATTTATGAAAAAAAGATTAAGAGAAAAAGTAATAAGAATAAACATCTTAAACATATTTTAAGAGAATTTAACCATTTTCAACCATATAAAACACACCAATTAATTAATGAATTATATATTTTATGTTTTTCCAATCATTTTGAAATAACACCTAAGAATATAAAATTATTTTTAAAACAAAGGAATTATACAAATTGGATATTTTACTATCAATTTTTAAACAAAATATACAATATTGATTTTGAATTGAATAATGAAGATAAAGAAAAAATTACACTAGTTTTTAATAAATATTTATGTTTTAAGAAAAGTAATATATCATATAAAAAATTATTACCAATGATTTTTAAATATTTAAATATGGATTTTTGTATAAAACCTAATTATGATAATAACTTTTTAACATATCTATCACAAATGAGTTTGTGATATTTTTTCCCTATATAAATGGATCTGTTAGAAGAAATTAATAATATTGGAGAATTAAGATTTAAAGAATATAAACCATTAAAAAGTTTAAATTTAAATGAAAAATATAAAATTGAAAAATTTGAAAGAATTAAAGATAAATATGGATATACAATTATTGTTGAATTAGAAAAATGTAAAATACATTTACCAAAAAGATTTACTAATATAATTGATGATAAAACTGTTAAAGAATTAAATAAAAAAGATTTAAATTTAATTGTCACTGCTTTTAAGACTTTTGATGATAAAGAAACTGCTTTAGTTAAATTTGAATAATTATTTTAGTATAATTGTATTGATAATAAATTTTAAATCATCTTGTAAAAAATTATAATTTTACTGGTTTTAAAAAACTTTTTATTCTGTAAACAATTTCATATAAATTTATGCATATTTATTAAAAATTTCATTAAAATTGCATCTTTTTTATGACAATTTGACAAAAACTAAAAATTGGCCAAAAAATGGCAAAAATATTGCATAATTGTACTGAAAAACTGTGAAATTTGTTTGATTTTTGATTGTCTCCAAAAGTGAGCCAGGAACCCCATATTACTATCTACTTATATATATGTATATGTATGTGTCCCTAGACACGATAACTCTCGTAAAAATGGTCCGATCGACAACAAATTTGGTAGAGATGTGTAATCCTACGTTTATTCGGATGAGTTCGAAAACCAGACTTATCGACCTACCGGAAGGGGTAGTTTTGGGGGGTTTTGTACCCCAAAAATGGGTTTTTTTGCAATTTTCATATGTAAATTTAAAAAATTTTTAATTTTTATTTTGACCATTGGAAACTTATGGTCGAAATAATTTTTTTCTAAGCTAAAAACCTACTTTTAGTGTCCCCCATGGCAGCATACCTGCATACTCTTTCCCTATATCTTAAGGAGAATAGACATTTATTTCCCTATTTATTTTGCACGTAATGAAATTTTGTTTACAAGTTTAGCTGGTCAAAATTAATATTACTAATTTGGAAATTCGCTGAGTACGCAGGTCTGCTGCGACGGGGGGTATTTTCTACTTTTAGAAAAAGTCAACAGCTAATCTCTATCTTAATCGGTTAATTCTGAAACACGGTCCCCGTAAACCTCTGTAGCGCCTAGCGGGCCGCGAGGCGGCAATCGGCATTGTTGTTGTTTTGGTTGGGGTAGACCGCAGTCTTTAGTAGGACTACCGTTGCGGATGCTGCACTCTGGTTTATTTACTGTCGGATCAGATGTTCTAATTCTTTTGTTAACAGATGATTTCATTATTGTTCATTATTTCTTAAGTGTTTAATTCAATCGCAACTCTAAAAAGTGCTTAGTTGTATTATCCATTTACTTTACTTTTATTTATCTAAATATTCATAATCACCAATACAAAGTACAACAAAAAAAAATATCGTTTTTATTATAGTACCATCCGGCAATTAAGTAACTGGATACAATTCAAAACCACATGTTAACTTGGACACTTGGTTTGTACTTTGACTGTTGAGTCAAAAGAACTTAATTTTACTTACTAAGCTAACTACTTTTTATGTTATTCGAAGTGTGGCCTTAAAAACACATCTATTGAAAGAAGACTATTTACTGAACATCGTGTGAAAATTACACGTTTCTAAGTTTTACTGTTTTTGAGTTGGGCTTGCTTAAAGTCAGCCATGTCACCGATGATCGTGGCGAACACATCTCCGCTGAAGGCTGTGACGCTGGGTTGGTTATAGCTGTCTAGTCGGTCTTATGTATGACTTATCACTACCGTGTGATTTGTTTTGAGTTAGTGAAAGTATTTTTGACCTATATATCAATAACAAACATAACCTAATCGTCGCAGTGCATTGTAAACTTGGCTGAGTACTTGTAGCAGGCCCGGTGTCAGGCCGCGGGCGGAAATGCGTTCACCGCGATCATCGGTGACATTTCTAACTTTAAGGATGTAGAACCGAAAAACCGCAAGACTTAAAAAAAGTGAAATTTAACACAATGCTCAGTGAATAGTCTTCTTTCAATTTATGTGGTCTTTAATACTGCAGATCAAAATAACATAACAAATTAGCCGCCTTATGTATGACAATAGACAAAGTACCCAAAAGAAGATTTTCCTGACATGAAAACCTATAAATATAGGCCTTATCATTTTTATCTCAGAATTGCTTTATTTGAAAAGTTTGAAGAAAATCGTTGGAGCCTTTGTCGATATCCGTGTGTACATAGTCTACATAGACATAATACAAATACACCTCATCAATAATATTAGATTATACTTAATAATATACTTTTTTGTTAGTAGGGATCGAGTGCCGATATATACTATAATTCGTTTATAAGTAGCCTATTTTTGCAAAAATTTATGATTGATATTTGAATTTGTAATTATTTTAACGAATTTTACCTCCAGTTAAAAACTTGGCTTCAAAAACTCTGGCTTTGATAAAAACTTGAACGTCAATTTAGACTGCTTGTCGTCGTCTTTTATTTAATAAGATTATCGTTTTCTTTAAAATGAACCAGTCTTATTTTTTCAGACATAACCTTCTTTAGAACTACTTTATTTATTATAATGAATCTTAATAATTAATTAAGTGATCTCGTTTGAATCAATAGGTAGTCATCACAAAGGGTTTATCAGACATTACACATACAGCATTGCGTTTTGCTCTGCACTGCCTGTTGTTCTTGATTTCGTGTTGTGACGGGACGCGCAATGCAACCAAACATTAAATACAACATCTAGTTGTAATTTTGATTCCCCTTCGCCTCCACCACTCCCACTTAGGCCCCTATTATACATCGCATCTTTCAAGGCACGTAAAATAAGTACATTGCACTAGATAGGAGATTTATACCCGGCGCCTTACGGTCGTCTGTCGCGCGTCATCCAATAAGGTATACATCGATTCGAGCGACACCGGCGGGCGCAAGCCCTCGCGGCGTCGCTCGACGCGATGTAAAAGGGCCCTTCCCTCCAGAGGTCGCTTAAAATTTAAAACGCCGTCTCTCGCTCAAGGAGGTTTCCTCCGGGTTTTAAATAAATGCACAAAATGTAATCTAAATACTTTTATTGTTTGAAATAAAAACAGAAAATGATTGTAAAATAGATTTCACGCAATATCATTGCAAGACAGAGCAAGAATGGTAAAGTTAATTTAACAAATAAAATAATTATAACTATTATGGTTTATATAAAACATATTTCACTTTTTTTACTTAAAACTTAATATTTTTCAATAACAGTGTTGTGAAATAGTATGAAAATAGTAAAAATAACGTTTTAGGGTACAAATAAAAAAGATTTTGTATAAAACGGAACTATCAGATTATATAAAAAATACTATGACGTGTTCCTGCATAAACCATGAATTAAATGGTATAAAAAAAATACTACAACCAATTCAAATAGTTATACATGGAAAAATAAAAAGTTACTTCAATTAAAAACAAATCTAAAATGGCAAATGTAGCCTAACAATTACAAATAACCAAATAAAAAACGATCGCACACGGACTCTTCCTCCGGGTAACCAAATAAAAAACGATCGCACACGGACTCTTCCTCCGGGTTCACAAAACACACAAGGACGCTCACGGAGGAATCGTCCAGCACCTCAGGACAGCGCTCGCCAAACTGACCCTGGACGCTGAAAGAGGGATAAGGGTACGTCAAATATATGGTGAGGAGGAGGGCTACAGCTACGCAAAAGGACAGTGCTGTCAACCAAAAGATAAATATTTCCCACAACAAAAAATATTGACCCGGAGGATTCCTCCGCTTAGCGTCCTCGCGAGGGTTTTAAACTTGAGGATGGAATACGTCACTCCCCATCTCCGCCTCGTAACTATACAAAGACTCGGCATACACACACAGAGGGACTCTGGAAGCCTCAAAATTGGTGCCCCACCGATTGAGAGGGCGTACCAATAGAGACACTAAAATGACGGTGTCGTCTAGTTGAATTGCCAGAAAAGGATATTATAATATCATTTCTAAGAACAAATTTTTTTAAGGGTGATGATGTTTTTATTTCACAGTGTGCATAGCAGACACAAAGTAGTTTACATTGAAAAATATCGGAAAAACGTGCGCTGGTTTGCCGGCGCCCCATCACCCGGCCTGCGCCCGACATGGGCCGGCGCGGCGCCCGCTCCGTGCCGTCGCGGTGCCCCACCTTGGCCCCCAAGGGGGGGGGGGCTATAGCCCCCTTAGCCCCCCCCCTTGGATCCGCCACTGGTTCATGCCATTTTAATTTTATGATTAGGGGCTTTTGCCCCTATGAGCCACTAGTTATAATTATAAGTTTGCAAGACTTTTATGCCGTTTTCTATTCTTGTAGTTTTTAATGGAGCATTATTTCTTCAGAATGCTGACATTTGAAACCGAATAGATTATAAAAAAAGAAAAGATTTTCGATTAGAGAACCACAAACAATAAATATCAGACAAAGAATTCCCCTAATTTGAATTCGCGTTTTCGAATTCCGTGCCAACATGTATCAGACGACCCACTGAAAACACAATCCTTTCTTTTGTAGTCCTCAATGGAAAGATTATTTCTTAAAATATAAAATACATACAACATATTTTTATAATAGAATCAATACTAGCGTTTCATCAAAGTGAAACACGTTCTGTCTTTAGAGCTACTGAATTTGCTTATCAATATTTGTTGTACAATGAAAGAGCTAATATTTAATTCCCTTTAACGAGCTCTCTTATCACCCTCAGTATTCCCCCACAACACATATGAACTTTTGCTCGACTATATAAGCAAAAAGAGTAACTTCAACATCAGAACTTTAAAGATACAGTACTATATATTCCAAATCAATCTGTCAATAGCTCCATTCTTGAATAACTATGTGTGTTATTGTAGACGTAAATTTTACCACAAATTATAAAATTCAGGTTAATGTATAATAAACATTTATAGTAATAAATTATTATGTTCATCTGACGATCCTGTCAGATGTCCATGTCTAAGTGATAAAAGTAATTTTTCACCCAAAATTCTACTTATTTCAAACCTAGTGTTTGTAAAGGAATGCATAGTTAAAAATTATCCCTAAGTTTATAGAATTACTGTTAACTTATCATAAAAAACATGCATATAGGCCTAATAAAAATTAATTAATAAAATACGTTACCGATAGGACCAATTTAATTCATTTTGTAAAACACCACGAGAGAGACAACCACATGGTTTACGAGCGGTCGAACAAAAAGAAACAGACTTGTTCACTCACAGACGCGCAGTCGCTGACTGAATCGCACCAGAGCGCTCACTTGGAACAGGAAATTATGGTACTTCAGAGGTGAAATTATCGTATCCGCAGAAAAATTATCGTACGATGTTTGAAATCTTGTATTTGGCTCAATAGACTTTTCCTTCATTGCCTTAAACATTATGTTATACCATTTATTTTAGTGTTTAAAATTGTAATTATTAAAGGATTGAGTTACAATCTTGTTCAAAATTATACAAGGTTAAAAGCAAATAGATCCACCGAAATTGTCGACTTGTAAAAACTATCGTAAAATAAAACTATAAACAGGAATTCCTCATAAATGAGTTGCATCAAAAGTAAAATGTAAGACATGCTAAACCTGAAGAGACAATGACTTCCTGTAAATTTTAATAATGACTTAGATAACCACCAAAGGTAAATTATTTTTAACTGTATGACAATAAAATTTTCGTGATTTGTTAAGGAATACCGTCTGACTTAAGCCAAGTTCAAAAATTATTTGTAAACACTTGTAAAAGTTTTTAATGCTACTATTAAAGCTAGAAAGATACTTTAGGTTTATATTTGTAGACTAATCCTTCAGAGTATCACTCATCGTATAAGTTGTATTTCTCAGGAGGACTACCGATGGGACGAAAGGGTTGAACAAAACTCAACAACGTTTATAAATTGAACAAGAGACCCTGTAAATTGTAAGACTCTTTTAAAATAAAAATTATGGTGTATAACACAGGATATTAATTTATTATTTCTTTGGCTAGCCGAATAGACAGTTTTAAACTTCTGGCTTGTTTGTTGATGTTAAGAACATAAATGGCGTAGGACGAAGAAAACAGTATTGGAGATAGAAATATGGGTGTGTTTTGCGGGAAGGGAAATTGCCGTCAGTCTTTTGACTTGTACCGGCACCGCGACCGTTCCGACAGTCTCAAAATTTACATTATTTACCATACTTTTGAGGTAATCTGTAAATGAATAGTTATTTGTGCTTCTAGGGACTAAAGTACAATGTTTTCTCCCTGAAGGGAAAGTGTTGTCGCCCTCGGCTTCGCCTTCGGGCGACAATTTCCCTGAGAGAGAAAAGTACTTTAGTCCCTTGATGCACACAACATTTTTCCTCCACCTACACGAATAAAATTTAGGCCTAATAGGCCTACCGTAGATAATTTAACTTTGCCCTCATATGATCCCTTGTTCCGTCAAGCTGGATCTGTCACATCAACATAAAAAACACACAAGGTAGGCCATATCAATTTTGAAGAACACGAAAAAACAAAATATAATTTAAGCCTAGTCAAAAGTTTTACGTTTTGGACTTCTTAGGTTAATAGCCTACCCAAGTAAAATGTAAACAAACACCTACACTGCCACGGCCATCTCTAATACTAGAGATGCTGCTCACCCACTGCTGACTGAATGGTCAGCAGGTGAGCAGCAGCTACAGCTGCTATTAGTCAACAATGAGTAACGAAACAAATGCAAGTAACAGCTGACTGTTGCTCATGTTCTTTTTAATCTCTCTTTTAATGTTATTCTTATGTAACTAACTTTAGCCCCGTGGTACGAAAAAACTCGAGTTTTCCCTAGGTAGAAAGATTAAGTATTCAAGTCACATGGGATAGAAATTAGTACTTTACTACTCTATTCCAAGGAGTAAAATACGGCTTTAGATAGTAGGTGGAGGAAAAATGCTAATTGTGTAATTTTCACGCTGCATCTCCATGGCTTTTCTATTGTTCAGCTAGTCGAGAACTTTGTACTTTGTGTATTTTCTGATATCTGTTATTTCCTTGGGAGTCTTATCTTTGTTAAACAGTTGGTTTAAATTACGGTTTAGATGTTATATCCCAATTTGATATCCGTTGTTTTTGTTTGTAAATGAAATGACAAGTTTTGTTTACATAAATGAAAAATTAAAGATTTTACAAAATAAACTGTAATTATGTTTTGTCAATTTACACCACTATTTGGGTTCCATTCTTGAAATTCTTCGCCCTTTCTTGTATAAAAAAATATATAATACGCACGGTTTTCCAAACAAATTTTCCATGAATTCAAGTGCAATTAAAATCAAATAAGTTAAATTATGTCATATAAACTTATTCTTGGAATCTTTAAAATGCACATCACTCTCCTTTCCGTGATGTCGATACACTTTGAAATACCGGATAAAATTTTCCAAACCAAAACATTTCCAAGAACACAAAAGCCCAACATCCCTAAAACCCCATTTATATGAAAAACACACAAAAAAACCTAAACGAAAAAACTCAAACATTACCCAGTTTTGCGGAAGTGACGAAGTTTCGTTCCAAATTTGGGTGATCGGGAAGGTCTCCTTTGAGGTGCATAATTTGACGCCCCTTCTTCCGGACACACCCCTAACATCTTAACCACAATTCACAACCTAACCTCAAAACATCCACGAACCGAATCCCATCCAGCGCACAGCCTATCTCCTCTCCGCTAGGTATACAAGTGTGCATACTGAGCCTGTAGTTTACACAGTTGCCGAACAATATTTTGTACAGCGCTCACGTTCTTCATCGATAACCGCCAGTAATTACTTCAGATAGTCTCTTTACGTCAACGGCTAAATGACATTTACTGAGACACTTTAATGCACTAGGCGACGTTTACGTTATGTAAGTGTAAACACTGTGTTTCGATTGTTCGTCAAATGGAGTCAGTGACTTGTGTAGTGGATGTTATTTGATGGTTTTCGAGTGGATCTCACTCCAGAACACGAGGTTTTTGATAAGATATTTAATAGGGATAAGCCTTTATATAGTCCATATAATTCTAAAGTTACTATTTTAAGTAATTTATTTTATATGTTCTAATTATGTTATTTTGGATTTAATGAATGTATTAAATGGAAGAAGTATATGAGTCAGCTTTTTGTGTGCGGAATTGTTTCAATGGCATTACTGTTTTATGGTGTGTGGAGAATAGGAGGGCTATAGTATAATTGTTTTATTATAATATCAACTTCCATTATTAAATTATTAGGCATGCTTATGATAAACAAATTATTTTGATAATTCTCATCAATTTGTTTTGTTTATTTATCATTTTAAAAATTCAGTGCAGTTTTCTACACGAAACGTATGTGAAAACTAATTTGTCATGAATGTTACACATTTTATATATTGGATAGTACACATGTGAATGTTAACCAAGCCATGTTTGATGGTAATTTAAAGCTAGGTTTACACGTAAGAGATTTTCACTCTCGGAGAGTTAGTTAAGCCTAGTTACTCTCATAAAAATCTCAGACAGTTTGTGATAGTAGGCTACTCGCAAAAAACTGTGTGGGATTAACTATCTTGGAAAATTCGCTGCATGTGTAAACACCTCTACGAGGACCTCCTGAGAGTACAAAACTCTCTGAGAGTGAAAAAACTCTCACGTGTAAACCTAGCTTAAAATTTAACTGTTGTATTTCAACTGAAATTAAAAATTGTGGAGAAATTTGGTAAAATTATAACTTAAGTAAGTTTATCTCAGTCCCTGCATTATAATTTAATACAATATTGAGATATGTTTCAGTTACATCAAAACCACGAGCAATAACAGCTGACGTGACCACGGCTAGTGTACCACTTAGCAGTTTAGAAATCTGTTCTCGCCTGTGTCCGCACGTGCGCGTGCGCGCTCCGCTGCTGAATCACCGAATTAATTACGCGGTGTAGGTCAGGTGACAGTGACGTCATCGCATCAGCTGTTCTGGCCCATCAGCTGTTTATCGCTGCACCAGCTGTTTTTTGAGGCCATCTGTAATTAGTATGAGATACATTTGCATTTTACTATGCGAGGGTTGAATAAAGTTTATTTGTGATGCAAATTATGTGCAAAAAGGAAGCTAGATATACGAGTAGTTTTCAGTTTTATGTGTTGTATTGTATATACACTGTACTATATAATATAACTATATTCATAAATAAAATACTAAGCTATATGATATTTAGTCTCACAATGAAGTTAAGAAATACCTATTTTAATTCAATGGAATTTTCAAATTATTGATATTATTTTACTAAATTACACATTGAAATAAAATACAATGGTAGACTACCTCAAGCGAACACCAACTAAAATATAACATAACAAAGATGATATACAGTGTTATGAATTTGCTTGTTACTTTTAAAGTGTGTTATCCAAAAACACTAAACGTATGTATGTTTCAACAAGTTAACGTCACGTTACTTTCGAAATACTCGGGTGTCCATAAAGTCCTTGCCCTCATAAAAAACGAATAGTATGAAAACAATTAGGTGGTAAAAGTTTTTTCTTTTATAAAAAGTCACTTACAGTTTTTAACAGTCAAGAACTAACTAAGTAAACTTCCATGTGTGTGGTTTGAGTTATCTGTAAAACTTCTATGTGATTTTTAGTTATTTTTTAAAAATATTTTATTAACAACCGTCTTTTTTATTTTTAATGACATTTCCAGAGTAATGGACGTTACTGCATTTATTATTTTCTCTATTTAAGAGTTTCTAAAGTAGGACCTGGGTAAGAATAATCCAAATCTTTTTTACAAATCCCTTGATAAAAAAATCCATAGAGGTCAAGTAGAGTAGAAATTTTAATGCTCTCTATTTCATAAGTGGTTAAAGATTGCTATCTTACGTCAATTTTTCTGTCACATCAAGAGCTTTTAACCAAGTTCGAGGTTGAGGGGGTTTTGACTTCTGGGAATGAAACAATTCGTGTTACATCCTTTGCAACTTCCACTTATAGATAATAACCTTCAGAAAGTATATAAAATCAAAACCAACGGACTTCCTAACATGGATATCCCATGTAGAAAAAAGATCGGTGAAAAAACATTCACCGTACAAGTTTATTGAAAACAATTCATATAATTTGTTAAGACTTATTTTTATCAACCACTGTAACAAATTTAAGTTATAGATAATTGGAAAAAGATTTTATTGATTTTAACTAAAGCGATTTGCAATAAGCATATTCTTAATTTGAAGCAGTGTTGGTTTGACTTGAAGTGTACGACAAGTTAACAACTAGGATGTTATTAATTTGCCTACTGATTTTATCTACAAATCAATGAACATTAAACCATTCGATTCGATTTGATCCGGTTCATATAGGCCTACAATTGTACCGTACAATTATGTTCCTGTGAATAATCTAAATCGTAGTCGGTTTCATCCGATCAAGTATTATTAGATGACGATTATTCCACTGTTTATTGGACGATGGAGTCAGTGTTGTAGGCTATTTCAAGTTTTATTGCCACTCTCTAAGTACATGCTGTTCTATTAGAGCCATTTGTCCTACAAATAACCCCTATATCGTTTTGTGGCTTGAATGGTTAGTGGTCATGTTATGCCCTTATGGCATACCTTCGAAAAGATTTCTTGCAGGATGAGGAAAATGTGTTTACAAAAACTCTGCTTGCAAAAGAGAAAGTTTATACACAATGTATATGTTTGTATGTTAAATATTTTTCATTTCCTTATTTCCATAAACAGAGGATTTAACAAATAAATTCGTCAAACTTTTGCGAAACTTCAGTTGTACCCAAACCATGAACTCTTATGAAAGACAAGATTATATTTGAGTATTAAATAAACTATTATTTCCAACACCTCCACTTTACATTGTATATTACTTCGATACACCAACGCAATCTGGTGGGTATTTTACGGCGAATATAACAATAAACATTGTGATTAGTGTGGGTTAGTAACTTTGATACTGACAAAGACAAACTGATTCATTTGTCAGGATCATTTATTAGGCTAACAGTCCAAAGAACAAAGGCAGCTGGGTCCAGGTTCGAAAATTTAAAGATATATGGGTTTAAAAATGAAATCCATAACCACTCAGCTACCCATCCAACTTAACTATTAAACCTTCAAACTAATATTCAATTTCCAGTTAAATTGAATAGAAATCCATGATTCAACCAAACGACATAAAAACTCTCCAACGCTACCAACCTAAGAGTCTACTTTATAAAATCTAAAATTGTTTTTTACTTTTATCAAACCACTGAAGATTTCACCGGAGACGAAGTCGAGTGGAGTGAAAGCCCAGGACTGTTATGTCCAATTTGTGGGCCGCCCTGACCGCCCGGCGGTGCAAAAACTGACGCGTCTCCTGTATTACGGCACGGGCGGCGCGGGGGCCTTTGATGTTTGGCAATATTGGTTACCACAGGCATTCGACTGTGCGAATAGTTGTGTTTTTCTGCTTTTGTGATTATATCGTCTCTTAATTAGCTGGAAGAGATTGTTTTTGAGGAAAACATTGATTTTAATGAGGGTTCCTCCGAAACCTACACAAGTTTTTAGAGGTTTATTTCTAAAGTCAAGGTAATGTAAGTTGAACCGTAATTTTTTATGGAAACTAAGAATATACTTATAGTGGGAACTAGGAATGTACTTTAACAATTATAGTGAGTTATAAACCTAAAAAGTTAAATGCGTATTAGAACTTTGTCTTAAATTACCTTCATCATTCATTTGCTAGTTTGTAAAACATGGAACTATCGTGCGCAAGTTCTTTGCAGACCAAAGTGGACTTTCACGCACAAATTGACTGGATGCGTTAGAGAAATTAATATGAAATGAGGGTATGAATTCAAAAACTGTTTAAACACGTTTTACTTCCAAATTACATATGCTAGAATTAATTTTTTTTAATCCGGCCTGTGTTCGACAAATTTGGTTAGCAAAAAATCGACTCTCCCCTTTGGTTTGCCTAATTTGATCCAAGCCTACAAATATAGGAAGGTCTATGAAAAGACGCTGACAATCTCTTTACAAAGTTTCAATGTAACTGTCATAGCAAATTCATCGATACCACAACTAACTTATCAAAAACATTTAACTCTGAATAATAATTCTGAATATTAATTTTTAAGAGCTTTAATCATATAGGTTGGCAAAAGTTCGCCCGAAACATTTTATTTCGTAAAGTAATGTGAAACTACAACATACCTAGGAGGTCGTCGCAGCTTGAGGCCGAAGACAGGAGGTCTAGGAGGTCTTCTGCAGATGAATCTGCCTCTGAAGTTGGGCACTAGATCTTCCGACTCTTCGATCACAGGAGAGAGCATTTTGAAAATATCCCACTTTCAAATAAAGAAAAACACAACCTTACTTACAAAACGTCCAATCATTTCCTGACTCAAAACAATGAATAGTGGTATCATATTCATTAACCATTATAATATCACCCACAATAAGTGATAATTTAGCTCCTCAACAGTATATCGAGAGAGGTATTAAGTTGGATCAGTATGCCTATTTATTGATATGATATCCTTTAAGTTATTATTGCTCTTAACTTTCGTTTCAAGAAGAGAACAAAACACAAAATCCAAAAGTAACTACATTGAAGGGTTATGAGATGTAACTAAATGTATTTTATCTAAAATAGTTGTTGAATTGAGTTTTGAAAACAATGTACGCAATGGAAAGAGCTTAATTGAAAATTCCAATACTCTTAATTATAATGGATCAATACATCAACCGTATTGGAACATTGATGTACAAGCAATAGCACTTACCTTATCCTATTAAAACTAATCCCATTTCATATCAGTACTGATAACGGATTTTGGGATTTACTAAATACTCGAGGAAACAAATATAGATAAATCAGTTTGACATAGTAAGTGGTTGTTGTGTCAATTATAGGGTATGATTTCTAAATCAAATTAAGTTTTAATTTTAGTATAGTAACATGTTTTCTTAAAAATATATTGAAAACCAAACCAAGACAAATAAGTTCATATAAAGATATTAACAACAATATTGCGCAAATCTTTTTGATGAGGGGGGAACGTAGTCACGCCTTTTCAACCAAATAAGTTGTTATTAATCCTCACTACCTAAATTAATATGAAAAAGCTTAATGTAATAACTGGGCAGTTCAAAGCTCTAAATTATCAGAAATATAACCATTTATTCCCTCAAGGAGGGATTTCAATACCTCTTGAGTGACGTATAATTAATGGCGTGTCAGTCTCAACTCAAATGTGAAATCGCCATGAAAGGGGAGAATGCTATTTAGTATGAAACGCACTTGGAATGTTGGTCTGCTAGGATGACGAGAATACGTTAATTTGAATGTTCTTAGGATATTTTCAATTAAATTATAATATTAAAGCGATTTGTATAAATAATGGCTATTATAACTTAGATTACGACATTTTAATTGTTAAACGTTCGCACCCTCTCATTTTAACAGGTCTCTATTAAGTGGATTCTTTTCATTATCCATAAATATAACATTGTTTTTATAGTGTCTAGCTATGATTTGGAGTTTGATATTACACAGTTTGATTAAAAAGTATCGGTCTGTTATTTTAAATTAATTGATCTCCATCAGTATAATTCCTTTTGTACTAAAGCGAGTATATTTGTCTATAGTTGAATTAAAATCAAAAGAGTATTGGGACTCTCGGCAGTGTTCGGGTACGTTCGGGACTAGCCGGCTCCTGTAAGTAAACAACTACCGAGTTGTTCAAATGAACGAATCAATCAAGTGAATTGAATGAATCGTGTCATTTTCTAAGAGTCATTTGAACCAGCGACCACAGAGAATTTTTTGTTCGCCGATTATTATCGATTGTAAAATGATAACTTTGTTTCGATCGCGATCTGAGAACCAGGCAGATGTTTCATCGGTTTTGTTTACAAGGTTTCATATCCTTTTTATCATACAAAGGTTAGCGTTATTTGATGGATCTCACAAGTACCTACGTATAGGTACTCACAAGTACCTATATAGTTCCCACTTCATACTAACTTATTTATTCTCTATTTTGTTACATAAATATAAAAAAATTAAGATAATTGCTTATAGCCTTGTAGAGTTTTTTTTATTTGTCAAGCTATTTCATCTATTTTACAATTGTGAATGAGGCTTATTAAAATGGCCAAGAAACTATAAATAGAAATTTAAACCCTCAGTTTACGCCTTTACATTTGACGACACAACAAATGCACGACCCCGACACGGTATTGGTGATGGTGAGCACCTTTGACCATATAGGTTACCACGTTCACTACCAGCCGCAGCATATATGCGGCATTCAGGCTACTCCCTCAGTCCACCAACAAAATCATGGACCTCCTGTATACCAGCCCTAGTGGCTGTGTCTTACGCCACAGACTACGAATGGAATCAATATAATCTGTCCACAAGAGTTGCCAACTGGCCAGGAACGTCAGTGATCGTCCTAGCCACAGACCAAGCGCCGCACACACGCGGCGGACAAGGCGGACGCAATCGGTTCACAAAATGGAACAATGATGTCTGAAGTAGGCCTACATTGAAAGAATTTGAAAGCCACATTCGAAAAGCGGCGCATTTTACACTTTAGAGTAGTGGGAGGACCGGTCACGTGATGGGAGGGGAGGATTAAAAATGCAAAAAACAATCAATGCATTTCATCACTAAACCAATCCAAGCGCTCGAAACAATCTCAGTGCGATTCACAACAAACAAATGGTTCAGAAGGAAACAATGAAGATTGCTTAAACTCAATGGTACAAAATGGTACCATTTCTGAAGAATTTTACAAACTGCAAAAAGAGAATGAAGAACTGATGATCTACAAAAATAAAATGGAAAAAGAATACAATAAAATTAAAAATATTCTTGATATTAACAAAACTTCATGGATAAGCGATGACATTATATCCTTTTATTTTGGCCTGCAAATGGACATCGTACTCAACGAGAAGAGTAAAATACACCTACTAGACTCAACGCTAACACATGCTATTAAAAATACCAACAGTTTAAATGAGTTGCTAGATCCTTTAAAACTGAATACTAAAGATCACCTTATAATGCCAATCAATGACAACATGAACTTTGCTGCAGAAGGAGGATCGCACTGGAGCCTCCTGGTGTTTGATGTACCTGAGAAAATTTTTTACCACTATGATTCCTTAGGAAAATATAATTATTCGGCCGCAAAAATGACAGCAAAGTTAATATTTAAATATTTTGGACATTCGGAAAATCCATGTATAAAACAATTAAATGGCCCTTTGCAAACAAATTCTTATGATTGCGGAGTATTGATCCTACTAGTAACTGATTATGTAATACAACAGTTGAATAATGGATGTACAATGTCACATATTAAAGTCCCGCATGTGAGTACAATTGATTGCATAAAAAAGCGTGCTTATTTAACGTACATAATGACAAATGGCTATAGTATAAATAGGGACACAATAATTTCATTTATGGATAGACCTACGAATGAAACACTAACTGAAATAAATAACTTGGTTACCATAGAGTGTAATAATAGATATTCAACATTGAATGAGGCTGAATCGGAGTCAGATTTGCCAAACTCTACACAAACCTCGTTCACTTCCCCCTTGGACTCACTTACTAAAAACTCTTCCTCCTTCCGAAGCAGGAAATATGTTAGAAGTCAAGGGCATCTAGTTCAAGAAAATAAATCAAATGGACATAGGGAGACAAAAAATCAAAGTAACGAGATTTGTTTTATACCTCAAAAGAAGAGAACTCTAAATATTGAGAACGAGAATACAGATATTGCCAAAAATTAAAATATTGCTACAAGGGATCCTATTGATACTAGTCACTTTATGATAGAATCTCCAAACAGTCCTAATATTATGCGAAAACCTAAAATAACAATTTTAGCGGACAGTCATGGAAGAAATCTCATCAGCATGGTGTATGAAGAACTAAAAAATGAATACGAAGTATTTGGAATTTTTAAACCAAATGGTACATTTGATCAGATATTTAACAGTCGGGATACAACAGACCTAACCAGTATGAATAAAAATGACTCTGTCTTTATAATAGGCGGAACAAATGATATTTCAAAGAACATGAATATTGATAATTTTATTGATAATATTAGAGAAAAACTTGAGACACTTTCAAATACAAATGTGATTTTAACTGCCATCCCATACAGGTATGATAGGATAGACCTAAATAGGAAAATCAAATTGATCAATAATCGTCTTCAACATTTGTCTTTTTATCATAGTAATGTAACGTTTCTTCACCTATATCGCCTAAGACGAATATATTACACAAGACATGGACTACATCTCAATAAGCAAGGAAAATGTATTCTTAAAGAATTAATGATAAATACTATTAAGTCACCACCAGTCAGTAATATCCCTGTTTTAATAAGACGGAATAATTTTTTAGAGGTCATTCCAAAAAGAGGGGGGAAAAGGTTATAAAAAAAATACCAAAACATAATTTTAAAATAAATAGTAACTCCTTAAAGTCTATAACGGTTATTCACCAGAATGTTGATGGCCTAATCAGCAAATGTAACATAATGGAGGTCATGTTAGAATGTGAAAAACCAGACGTACTTATAGTGTCTGAACATAACTTGAAAGAATTTCAAATAAATTCATTGTGTATCAATAGCTACCATTGTGCTTCTCATTATTCTAGAGATAAAATCAGGAAAGGGGGCGTTGGAATTTTCGTAAATGAAATTGTTAAGTTTGATGAAGTTAATGTATCTGAATTTTGTGTGGAGTCTGTCTGTGAATTGGCTTCAATAAAAATACACACATCACCCAAAAATACACTTATAATTGGAATTTATCGTCCACCAAATTCAAATCTAAACAGTTTTTTTAGTTTAATAACAAAATGTTTTGAAAAAATAGTAGATTTGAAATTAAATGTTTTAGTAATGGGTGATTTGAACATTGATTTCTCTAAAGATAAACCAGACAAAAAAAGGCTTAAATATATTATTAAAAGCTTTGGACTACGGGACACTATATTTAAGTTTACAAGAGAATACAATGGATCAAAATCAAGAATCGATAATGTATTTACAAATATACCAGAAGAAAACTTTACCAGTGACGTGTTAATAACTGCCATTTCTGATCATCATGCACAAGTTGCAATGTTACAAAATTGTCTGATAACAAAAAACAATTCAACTTATAAACACATTCGAGATTTCAGTGAAAAAAGAATTTTAGAATTTAAAAAGTGTTTACAGCAAGAATCTTGGAATACTGTGTATTTAAATGGCATTTCGTTAGATGAAAAATACAATCGCTTTAATAATTTAATCATGGATTGTATTGACAAAAATTTCCCACTGATTAAAAAGAAAATTAAGTCTTTCAATATAAAAAATAGAATAAAATTATCAGATGAAGCACAAAACATTCGCAAGGAAGTTCAAAGGTTATACATAGCTACAAAAGATTTGATTAAATCAGACGAATTAAAACAAACCTATCTTAAAATGAAAAAAGATTATAAGAAATTAATAAGAAAAGAAAAATTACACCACGTTAAATTTAGAATTTGTTCATCTAAAAACAAAACAAAAGAAATATGGGAAATAATTAACGAAAACACCATAAAGAAACAGTTCAAGTCAGACAATTACGAATTAAGAAACAGTAAAGGAGATTTTATTAAGGATCCAGTTGAAATAGCGGAACATTTTAATCAGCACTTTATTAATATAGTTAAATCTACAATAGACCAACGCCAAGAGGTAAAAAATGTACATGAAACCAAAAGTATTAGAAAATCTCTTTATTTAGGACCAACTACAAAAGAAGAAGTCTCTTACACAATAAGTTGTCTTAAACCTTCAAATTCTTGTGGATTTGACAATATGTCATCAAAACTAATTAGGAGATGTTGTAATGAAATTATATCACCTCTATCGTATTTGATTAATATATCTCTCGCAAGTGGCCAATTTCCATCGATTTTAAAAAATGCATTAGTAACTCCTATATTCAAAGGAAATGATCCTTTAGATTGCAATAATTATAGGCCCATTTCAATCTTATCAACTATAAGCAAAATTTTTGAAAACATTTTTTACACAAGATTATTGTCTTTTTTAGAACATAACAACATATTAGCTCCAAACCAGTTTGGATTTAGAAAAGATCTATCTACATTAGATGCAATTTTTAATCTTGTGGATTTTGTAACTTCGGCATTAGATAAAAAAAGACATGCAGTAACATTGTTTGTTGATCTGAAAAAAGCGTTTGATACAGTGCGTCATGATCTTTTATTAAAAAAATTATTCAGTATTGGCATAAGAGGAGTTGCTTTAAGCTGGATTGAATCATACTTGGCAGATAGAACCCAAATTGTTCAAATTCCCATCAAGAATCAAGAAAATTGTATTAAAAACGTTAAATCAAAACCACTCAAAATTCATTCAGGAGTACCTCAAGGCTCAGTTCTTGGCCCAATTCTGTTTATACTGTACATAAATAATTATAATCAAAATTCTAAATTATCAAACATCACTTTTTTTGCTGATGACACATCGTTATCTTTATCAAATGAAAGTCAAGAAGATTTAGAAATTGAAACTTTTAAAGAATCGAATAAATTAACAGAATGGTTTTCAGATAACTATCTGACCATAAACACAACAAAAACAAAATTTATAGATTTTAGCATAACTCCCCAAGATAAAAAATTGAATGTAATTATTGAAAATCAAATGATAGAAAAAACTGGGACAATTAACTTTCTTGGAATTACACTGGATGAAAAATTAAATTTTAAAAATCATGTGGAAATGTTGTGCAAGAAGCTTTGTAAAACTGTATTCATTATAAGAAGGCTGTCCCAATTTTGTACTATAGAAATCCTTCTTTCAGTCTACCATTCTCACTTTGTTTCTCAAATGAGGTATGGACTGCCAATATGGGGAATGGCTAACTGTTCTGTTAAAAACGTCTTTCTCTTGCAAAAATCAGCAATTAGAGCCATTTTTAAATTAAAAAGAGGCCAGTCTTGTAGAGAAATCTTCAGGCAAAACAAATTAATGACATTTTATTCCTATTATGTACACGACATATTAGTATTCATGATGAAAAACAACAAAATTCCTAATTTAGAAAACAACCCGACTAAATTGAACTTGAGAAAAACAAATCAAATTCCATCCATCTACCATAGAACATCATTTTTTGAAAATCACATAATATATAACTATGCAAAAATTTACAATAATATACCTATTGAAATTATAAATATAAATACAGACCTAATGACGTTTAAGAAGAAATTAAGAAGTTATATTACTGACAAGTGTATTTATTCCATGGAAGAATTTTACGGAACAAAATGATGAATTTAAAATTATTTTTAGATATTATATAAGATCATGTTGTATAGGCTAATGCAATTTTTAATTGTCAGCCAAATAAATCATTATTATTATTATTATTATTAATCTTCGGGAGAGAAAATAAGTAGGTTTAAAATCCAGAGTTGTAGTTTTTTTAAGTGTTTAGTTTATCAGTTTTTAAGTTACTTTAATTATAGGATATTTCCAAAGCATTGATAGAATGAATTAATTACGTGTCATGAATTAATTAAGTTATAGCACATTGAAGCAAGCTAACCTAACCATATGGGTTTAGGTTCTAATCATTGTGGAACAAGATTTATTCCTATATTTCTGTAGGAAAAAATGCTATGATTTCATCAATACAATTCATAATGTAGCATGATTTAATATTACAAAATGCTATAGCCTACTCTTCAGGCGAGTTTTGACGTTAGCAATAGCAACAAACACTAGAATTCAGACTTAGAAGTGAATATATTATAATAAATCTATGCTTATTTAATACGCTAAGGGTTTTTTGTCTTGAGAACTCCTCCTACAATTTTCAACCGATTTTCAAGTTTTTGGTGTCATTGGATAGGGCTTGGTCTGTAGTTGTTTCCGCCAAAAATTGATGAGAATCGGACTGAAAATAAAGGCGCTATCCACCATTGAAATCTCAAAGTTTCCCATTTAAATAACATTGGGATTGAACAAAGCATTTTAAACATATTTTTGGTGATTAAAGAGGTTCACAATATTGGATTGGTCGGATGTCATTGATTTAGAGCTAAAAGTAACTTTGGTATTGTATTAAAATAAATTGCTCGATTTTGAGCAACACGTATACTAGTAGCCATTAAAATGTGTTCGTCGTTGTTCCAGATTTTAAGTAAATTTTTATTCCTCTATGAATAAGCCACCAAAATATAGCTTTAAACGAGGTGGCCCGTGCGCAAATTGCGCATTTTATGATTTTCTGTATGAGTGAAACCCACCTAGAGTACGGAATGCTGATTATGAAGTGACAGAGATATATTTTTGTTTACTATCTATCTGGCTTTTAAAATTCATCTGAAGGTAATCAGCTGTTAAATTACAATTCACATT
Organism: Neoaliturus tenellus; assembly: GCA_030545055.2. Taxonomy (NCBI): domain Eukaryota; kingdom Metazoa; phylum Arthropoda; class Insecta; order Hemiptera; family Cicadellidae; genus Neoaliturus; species Neoaliturus tenellus. The sequence goes on from CM061536.1 coordinate 85,231,364, forward strand.
TAAGAACATGCAATAAAAGTTGGTCAACATTTCAAAGCGCCCTCTAGAAATAAATCAAAGGCAAGGGGGGTGAAGCCCGAAACGATATGACCTTTTTAATTACGATTCGTCACTGCGCTATATCCTAAGCTTTAAAATGACACCTCAATATTAAAAATCGGTTCAGTAGGTCGAGAGAAAAAGGGACGTAACAGACGAAACCCTTATAGAAATAAGAAGATAGATGATAGTATTTTAAATTTATCAATTTATACATTGATTTTCTAATAGCCCTTGCGTTTAATGATTAGACTATATTGTTTTTGGTTTCCTACATAACAAACAAATTGAAACTGAAATAAACATAAGCCTGATCGTGATGTATGTATAGTGGTTTTAGAAATGGCCAAAGTACTATAATTTCATTAACTATTTATGTCTTTTTTTATTCTCTATCACATGTTCCCCACTCTTTGTCGAAGATTCTTCATATCTTTTCCTCAGAGACAAGAAACGGCTTGAGGTGACCGCCCCAAGTATGAATTATTTTACGTTCGCAGGAAATTACCACACCTAATAGTAGTTTATGCTAATGCTGTAGTTATCAGGTGATAGGTAGAACGAAGGCGAACGCCGCCCTAAACACGGGCTAATCACACCGATACAGCTCTTTATCCGACCCAACTACTTGTAATAATCCAGTTAACTTTTTAAATTGCAGATAAATACGTTGTAATTTTCAATAAACGGAGGTGACCACCACTTCAGTAGTTTAGTGGGAGGTTTCTACGGCCCAGAACTGCATATAAGTGTAAGGCGTTTATAAGCAATTGGTATCTTTCCTAAATATTAAAATTTTCATCCTAAATTTATTTCTAAATTTTAACATGAATGGGAGTTATTACAAAACTATATAATTATAGTTACTTAGGGCCTGCAGATAAATATTTGCCGTTCTCTTATATCGTGTGACCCTATTTGCTAGGTTGTAATTGGCCAAAATTACAATCAATAGAGCAGATATCAATTTAACTATTCATTTTATTCTTAAAACTGGGAAAATATGATGTAGTTAATGTAGGCTAACTAAGTTATAAAAGTGAGACATGCTTATTATCTGGCTCTGTCTGAGTCTTTCCGTCTATCTCACTGATCTAGGATAACTCAATTTTTTTCTCACATTACAAGGAGTCGTCGATGTGAACAAAGGGAAGCTTTCTGTTAGATCGTCTTTCATTTGTCCTTATTCAGCTGACCAGAGCACTGACTGAAAAGATGTGTGCTTCCAAGAAGTGTGAGGCTTAAAACGTTTAAGTCAAACACATACACCATCGGGGATCAACCAATAAGGAGCCATCGATAATCCATGGGGGAGAGAAGATTGAGAGACGAGCGACGCAACGGTCTGGAGGAAATGCCAATTGTTTCGGTGATCAAGTATTTACCATATTCTAAAGAGTTTATGACATATAATTAGTTACTATTAAGTAAAAGGTAATTCAATGTTTCTAGCCATATGACGCTCTATATTCTGAAGTACAGATAATTAATATTTAATAGGAAGTTCAAGTTAAAGGGATAGAGTGATTAGTTTGTGTGCGCTGACGTCAGTGGCCATTGTTGTAACTACCTAAATACTGTTCAAATTGTTGCACAACCATTCTGAGGTCTCGCGGGTCAAAAACTCATCATGCAGTGCTCCCATTTTTGCCTTTATTTAAATTGGGATAAAAGCGAGGGAGTTTTTTTTAGTAAAAGATAAGACTTGGGCTCTTTTATTTGCTTTTGGGTTTTTAAAAATATTTTGAATCCATATTAAAGCTATGATAGACCATGGGCCGCCAATATGAAACCCTCCCCCCCCCCCCCGTGGGAATTTATGACTTATACTTTTTTTTTGTATTACCTACTACATTAAGAATTCGGTTGTTTGCCTTTTTAAAATTACAGCATATTCCAGAAAACCAAAAAAAGACGGTCTACGAGGAGTCAGACAAAATTTTTAAGCAGCGGCATAGGTCGAGTTTGGTATCAAATTAAAGATCTCACATAGCAGAGTACAATGCCGCAAACTAGACTTCAAATGGATGACTGAAACGGAAATGGCAGGCAAACAAAGTTTCCATTAAAATATATGGGTAAAACTTTAAAATGCAATAACTTTCTTTATACCCAACCTTTTAACGTCGGGTTTGCGGCATTGTACTCTGCTAATTGGGACCTTTAATTTGATACCAAACTTGACCTATGCTGCTATTTAAGAATTTTGTCTGACTCCTCATGGGCCATCCCCCTTAAGGGGTAAAAAAGTGATAATGCCTTAAAAGAGTAGACATTTATGGCCATTATTGATATGCCAAGTCTTGTAACTTTATCTAGTTACTTCACTATTTAAAAGTTATTAATTTAAAAGTTATTTAACTTTTTCACCATAAATCTAAAAAAATCATAGTTATTTGGAAATATTTAAGTAGAAAGCTTTATAACGACCCATTAATTAATAAAATTGGCCAAGAAAACTGTTAGTGTTTTCAGTCAAAAGATTTTTGAAACTGAATAATTTTAATGATTATAGTAGATTTTATATTTTTCATGGTTTTTTCGTATTTTTCGGGATATGCTGTAATTTTTAAGTGGCAAACACCTAAAACCATAAAGTACATGTCAATACAAAAACAAAAATGTATATGTCGAAAATTCCCACGGGGGGGGGGGGGAGCATATGTTCACATCAGCCTCTGCTCTATGATGGTCTGCTAATCTAAAGTTGATGAACTTTGAACAATATTTTAAACTGAAGATCTTCATTATAGAAGATCATTCCTTCTCTAGGAATGAGATTTGTTTTGTTTGTTTTTGTTTGTTTCTATATGTGTAGATATAGAAGATCTTCATTCTGTTTTCCAACTATAACATATGTTATAGTTGGATTGTGGTGTTCCGAACTTAAGTTGGAGTCAATCCAAATTCCGCCTTTCCCCCATAAGAGCAATGTTAAACGGGATGTCAAATAACTGTTTTATTTATAATCAGAAAATAATGGTTTAAAGCTCTAAATAAAGGGTTCATCAAGGCGGATTTGGTTTGCGAGAGGAATTTTTTTTATAAAAATTAGTGTTTTTTACTAACTTGAAATAACAAAAGAAGTTTTTGACTACTTTTAAAACATTTTCTACCAGAATTTTATAAATTATTTACAAAGAATCGATCTCGCAAAAGGAACGGGGAATTTAATTGTGATTCACACGCTATTTATGCTGAACCAATCAGACAAAAAAAAAATAAAGGAATTATATGACAAATGCCGGGGACAAGTTTATCATTGCTCTTATGGGAAATGAATCCAACATGGCGGCACTCCAACGCCCTCTTAAAACGGAACGCAAGTTTCACAGTAACCACGGATTAGGTTTTTGCAACTTCTAAAACGCAAAACGCTTATGTTCACTAGTTGCAATTTTTGCTACTAACGCAATATAGTTGTTTGCGACAGGAACATTGGGTCAACATTGGTGCTATAAAAGAAAACGGTTTTAGTTTCTTTTTAATTTGATACAATTAATTTAAAACTCTACAGTTAATTTAATAAACACTCAAGGCGTTAAACCCCGAACAATCATTTAGAACACCCAGCATTTGAATCAGGTGTACATAATATTCTTTGTGGAGAATAATGTTTTAATTATCACTACCTGAAGTTAATTTTTAACTCTGCATGAGTTATAATTTAAGCTATCACAAGAAAGACCGTCCAGGAAGTTTTTCCTCTGTTAACTATTTAAATTCCCCTTGAAGAAATAATAAAAGAAGAGAACCTACAATGATTAATTGCATCATAAAATATATTATCATTTGCATGAAAAAATCCCTATGGTTCATGTTAAAAGGCTATTCGTAATTATAAAAGTAGTAATATAATTCTTGTATTTTTCATCGGAAATGTAAAACCTGTTAGTACAATGCCACAAAGAAGGAAACAATAACAGTACTTTATTTTAATCTACATAATTGAAAAAAATAAATATAATGAAGATCTATTGAGTGAACCTAGATTTTCAAACACTAAAAAATAATAAGATCACTAATCGTCTAGCATTCTGTGATAAAGTACAAATTATACGTTAAATTCATTAGGCCTGATTAATAAAAGTACCTAATTTTTTCAGTACTGCTGCAAATTGAGTTATCCCTACTGAGCTATATTTTACTTTTGAGTCGGTACTAAACATGTAAATAGTATTTATGCTAACATTACAATTTCGTAAAAATTTACGAGCAGTACAATAAATGAAAATCTTGCACGTGTTTGGTACAACGGTCTTCATTTATCTAAACTGTAAACGGTTTTATAATTGGCCGCTAGGTAGCAGAGCAGTACATGCAGTCGGTATTGCAGTACGGGAGATTACAACAGTTTCCGACATATACCGACACTGACAAATCTGGCATAGTCAAACCATTGTACATATACATACTCGCCTACGGCTCGATGGGGGCTCCGCCCCCATGCCCCCTC